>JAUKPQ010029259.1:0-148304 GCA_032273045.1 Chloridella minuta | reverse complement strand
CAACTGTTGAGAACACAGCTACTTTGAACTAATATCCTCTTCATGAGGAATGCAATTCAATCGAAAGCCGCGGTCCTAACCGCGGCTTTTGTTTTTTCGACCCCCCTTTTCGCCCAAACCAAACCCTTCGCACCGAAGATTCAGACTCCTACGACCAAAGACGAATTGGTCACGAAAGAGAAGCCTGAGGCGAAAGCCCCGGCTAAAACTGAAACTCCTGCAGTCGAAGCTCCCATCGAGACTGATAGCTCAGTTGCTCCGGCGCCTCGCCGTCTGCATCAGCATTCAATCGGCGTAGGACTTGGCGAAACTTTTCTCTTAGGTAAATACAGTGACTACGGTGAAGACAAGATCACAGCTGATTTGCTCTACACCTACGCGGCCAGCTACTCATTTGATGTCTTGGTGAATGCTCACTACAGCACCCACGAAGATAACCGCGAAGAAATCAAAGTCATGGGTATTACCGGCGGTATCAAGAGTCGCCTCTTCGAATTTGACAACTTCTCGCCCTTCATCACGGGCGGTCTAGGCTTCTACGCTCCACGTGCACGCCGCAACGTCGGTGGCAACATGCGCTGGTCTTCGCAAAAGGTCACCTTCGGCCCCCACTTCGGCGGTGGTGTTGACCTGCGATTGAATGATCAATGGACCGTGGGCGCTCTCGGAACTTTGCACTGGCCCTTCAAGGTAGAGCAAGGCCAGGGCCCGGATGTGAAGGGTTACTACTTTAAGTTGCTTCTCACGCTCGCCTACTCTTTCTAAGGTCAGCGTATGGCTGAAAGCCTGAAGCGCCTCTACATCTTCACGGGTAAAGGTGGAGTCGGTAAAACGACTCTCTCACTTGCATTTACTCGCTGGTTACAAGAGCAAGGACACTCCGCTACTTACCTCACACTTTCTCAGCAGGCACTCAGTGACGAAACCTCAAGCACAGAAACGCTTCCCGTAGGCTGGGAAAATGTTCCCCATGTGCACCTCGAGCTGGAAACGGCTGCTGAAGGCTACATCACTAAAAAATTGGGCTCGGCCCTGCTCGCCAAGTGGATTGTGAAAACAGCGTTCTTCCGTGCGCTGGTGAACATGCTCCCCGGGTTTGGTTATGTGATCTCCATTGGGAAAATTCTCGAAATGCTCCACGTCGATCCGAAGCTCATCATCGTGCTCGATGCGCCTGCTTCAGGCCATGCCCTCACCATGATGGAAGCCACCAGTAACTTTCGCGAGATCTTTCAATCTGGACTGGTGTTCGAAGACACTGAAAAGATGCTTGCTAAGCTCTATGATCCGCAACACACCGGCGTAAGAATCATGACCCTACCGACGACGCTCGCGATGCAAGAAGCGCTTGAGCTCAAAGTCGCGGTTCATAAGCTTGCGCCCCTCAATGCAAAAATCTTCCTCAACCACTCGCTTGCGAGCTGGAGTCAGGTCATCGTGGATGCACCGAAAGCTTTGAAAGAAAAGCTACGGCTAGAGGCAGAGGTCATGGAACTGCATCCCCAAGACGTGGCCGGGCGTTTTGCCTATTCTGCCAAGTCAGACGCGTCCGGCGTTTACCAGGACCTCAAAGCTACGCTGGAAGGTCTCGCATGAGTATTCCATTACGCTCATTTGATTTATTTTTCGGCACTGGTGGGGTTGGCAAGACAACCCTAGCGACAGCGCGTGCGATTCAGCTCGCCAACGAAGGCCAGCGCGTTCTTCTTATGACGATTGATCCGGCCAAACGCCTTAAAGACATTCTTGGTCTGAGTGATGACAAAGCCGGTGAAGTAGCGATCATTGAGCAACTTCCCGATGTCGGAGTGCTCAAGACTCCGCTTCACGCACTCCTCATGTCACCTCCACGCACGATCCAGCGCATGGGCGAGCAGGCCGGAGTCAAAGAGCTTTCTCAAAATCGTATCGTTGAAGTGCTCGCTCGCCCTCACGGTGGGATGAATGAAATTTTGGCACTCATCGAATTGCAGATGCGACTTAAAGACGGGCAGTACGATTGCGTGGTGCTAGACACACCGCCTGGGCCACATTTCCTCGACTTCCTCGATGGGTTAGAGAAAATCCGTAAATTCTTTGATCAGCGTTTTGTGGAAATTTTCACCTCCTTAGGTCGCCGAGCGATAGAGGCACCATCCAAGGGTTTGATGAGTGGCCTCTTTGATAAAGTCGTTGGCGCCGGCGTTAATAAATTGCTTTCCTATTTGCAGAAGGTCACCGGCGAGAGCTTCGTTGAAGACTTCCTCGGTGCTCTTGAAGTGATTTACCGTTCACGCTCGTCATTCATGCAAGGCCTTGCCATGGAGGAACGCCTCGCTGATCCAGTCAAGGCCAACTGGTTTCTTGTGACATCGGTTGAACAGGGCAAGTTCCATGAAGCGTTAGACATTCAAAGAGCTGCTGGGAAGATGCATAAACGTGAGATGTTTTTAGTCCTCAATAAAACGCTCTCACAGGAGCTGCAAGACTGGCATCCCGCCGAGGGAACTGCGGGCCACGAGCTACGCGCTTCGCTTTTAAATAAAGAAACCCTTTTACGTGAGAAAACCCGTCCCCATTTTGCGGGGCTCGTGGATTTCCCCGAGATCCTCGCCAGCTCACCCACAGAACACGTGAAGCAGTTGGCGAACATTTGGAGTAAGCATGCAAATTGAAACCAAGGCTCAGCTCGAAGATTTCGTTTGTAAAAACTGGGAAGCCATCAACCGTCAGCTCGATGAGTGGCAAGGCGAACTGACTCAGCCGATCTACTCAAGTGTGGATATTCGCGAGAGCCTGCATAAGTATGCTCCCGTAGATCACAACCTCTACCCCGCAGGTTTTAACAACATCTGTACCAAAGACCTTAAGCGTGCCTCGCAGTTGTTCAAGGAAGGACTCGCGAAAATCTCTCCAGGAGCTCAGCGCTTGGCGCTCGTGCCAGAGTCGCACACGAAGAACAAGTGGTACCTCGACAATGTTCACCATCTTAAACACACGCTAACGGAAGCCGGCTTTTTGGTAGATGTGGTTTCACCTGACACCACACTCTTCGCTGAAGGACCTACGCTTAAACTTGAATCGCAATCCGGCTTTGCCTTGGAGCTCCATCAAGTTGATGTGAAAAATGGTCGCTTCAATCGCGCTGATGGTGATAGTGCTGTCTACGATGCTGTGATCCTGAATCACGACCAATCCGTTCCTCTGAATGTCGATTGGAAAAACTTCCTCACGCCCGTCGCACCGTCGCCCTTTGCGGGCTGGACTCGTCGTCAGAAGAACGCGCACTTTGCGCACTACCAACAAGTGGCCAATGAGTTCTGTCGTAAGTTCTCCATCAATCCCGACTTGATCCAAGCGAAGTTCCGCGCCGTCGAAGGTGTAGACTTTGATACGAAGGAAGGGATTGATAAACTGTCCGATGAAGTCGGTGCACTCCTCGGCGAGCTTCCTGCCGGCTCAACGGTCTTTGCCAAGGCCTCACAAGGCACATATGGTATGGGGATTTCAGTTTTCACCAGCAAAGATGAAGTACTAGCGATGAATCGCAAAACCCGCAACAAGATGGACATCGGCAAAAACAACATCAAGTTCACCAGCGTGCTAGTGCAAGAAGGTGTTGAGACCATCGTGAAAGTTGATGATGCTCCGGGGGAGATCACGACCTATCTCGTGGGTGGCAAGGCCATGGGCGGATTTATGCGCTACAACCCTCAACGTGGCACCAATGCCAACTTGAACTCACAGGGTATGCTCTACAAAAAATTCTGTATTAGTGATATCTGCCAAGACACCGATACCCACATCAAAGAAGCGGTTTACGCGTTGGTAGGGCGCCTCTCGGTTTTGGCGGCTTCACGTGAACTTCGCGAACTGAATAAATAAGGAATAGACATGAAAAAGAACACGAAGAAACCTGCTGCTTTTGAAACCCGCGCCATTCACGTTGGCGGTGAACCAGACCCAGCGACGGGCGCGATCATGCCGCCGATTTTTCAAACGTCAACCTACGTGCAAAGCTCTCCCGGCGAACACAAGGGCTACGAGTACTCACGGACCCACAACCCGACTCGCAGTCGCCTTGAGGAATGTCTCGCCTCTCTGGAAAGCGCGGAACAATGCTTGGTGACGTCATCAGGACTCGCGGCGACATCTTTGATCATGCACGCGCTTCCTCATGGTAGCCGTGTTCTGTGCGGAGATGATGTGTACGGCGGGACGTACCGTGCATTCACGAAGGTCTTCCAAGACATGCACAAGTTTGAGTTCGCGGACACGACGAATCTCAAAGCTCTTGAAGCGAAGATCAAGAAGTTTAAGCCGGCATTGATCTGGCTTGAAACACCAACCAATCCGATGCTGAAGATTTCTGACATCGCCTCAATTGTGAAGCTCGCGAAGAAAGTTAAGGCCATGGTGGTGGTGGATAACACTTTCATGAGCCCCTACTTCCAGAGACCGCTCGAGTTAGGTGCGGATATCGTCATGCATTCAATGACCAAATACATTAACGGTCATTCGGATGTCGTGGGTGGAGCATTGATGCTCAATAAGGGACCTTTCTGCGACAAACTTCGCTTCTTGCAAAATGCTGTTGGCCCTTGCTTGGCCCCATTTGATTCATGGCTTATCCTTCGTGGGATTAAAACTCTCCCTATCCGCATGGAAGCCACCGGTAAGAACGCCATGAAAGTGGCGGAGTACCTCGAGAAACATAAAAAGGTCGTCAGTGTTGTCTATCCGGGACTCAAGTCTCACCCACAGCATGCTCTTGCAAAAAAACAGGCCAGTGGTTTTAGCGGGATGATTACGTTCTTTGTGAAAGGCGGCTTGAAAGAATCGCGCAAATTCCTCGAGAGCGTCGAGCTTTTCGCTTTGGCCGAAAGCCTCGGTGGCGTCGAGAGTTTGATTGAGCACCCCGCGATCATGACTCATGCGTCTGTTCCTGCGAACATCCGCAAAGAGTTAGGCATTCATGACAACTTGATTCGCCTGAGCGTGGGCATTGAGCACATCGACGATCTCATCGCCGATCTGGATCAGGCGTTCGCTAAGATTTAGTCGGAGCGACGACTGGTGCCGCGGCTTCAGGGGCTGCGGCCGGTGCCACAGGTGCTGCGGGAGTTGGAGTCACAGCTGGATGGCTCGCGTGCGGCTTTTCAAAAATACTTGGCACATCAGTGTAGCGACTGAAGAGAACGTTATCGGTGAGGTAGCGCTCGATCAACAGATAAGCACAATAGGTACGGCCATGGGGCGTTGAAAGACTGTCGCGATCGCCTTCTGCGAAGATCAAACCATCGTCTTGAATCACATCCACCATATCGAAGTATTGACCGCAGAAATCCGACGTATCGCGACTTTTATCGGGCTTCACGCACTCTTCAGTTTTCTTAGCGACATCCGTGCCCGTGGCAGAAGCGACTTTGATGTGCACCGGCTCACGGCAGACATCCACCACCCATTCTTTCGGCAAGTAACGACGATATGAAACTTTGAGCAAACAGTTCTTTTTTTCGAGAACGAGTTCGTGTGGAAGCAGTCCAAACAGAGGGCCGCGATGAGCAATCTTGGTTTTGAAATTACCCTCGAGACAAGCCTTCGCGGAGAAACGCTCAAGCGCGTGGCCAGGAAGTGAAACCGCTAGCAACAAGACAAAGGCGCTAAACTTGTTGGATACCATGGCGGTTAACCTCCATCATCACGGCCGTTGCATCTTTTGCAAGGAAGTCACCGGATGACTGTTTTTTGAGTTGAAAAAAGAGCTCCATCAACAGCTCGGCCCCCGACAAATTTTGGTTTGTCGTAATGAAAGGCCCGCGCTCTGCCGCTGGTCGCGTCTCATTCCAATTAAATATGAACCCCGGAGAGAAAACAACGACTTTCTCCCCACGAGTAAGTGAGAAAGAGAAGCGGGACTCTTCCATCTTCTGGGAGTCAAAGCCTGACAACTGGGGCAGCGCACGGAAGCCGTGTTCCTGACTGAACAACTCGAACGTCCCGAAAGCATGGCCTTCACATTTCAGACTCGCCTGATCTAAGCGCACCAGCAGCATCTGCACATCTACCGGCTTTTTCTTATTCGCGTTGATGCTTCTAATCTCAAAAGCCGCTTCCTGAAGGAAGAGCTGAGGATCAAGCCCCATCGGGCCGCCCTTGTACTTGTTTAAGAGGCCCATGAGACAACTCGAAGCCAAGTAGGAAGTGGTGTGCAAGAAAACCAGGTGCACAAAGTTCTGTCCACGAATCACATCAAAGTACTCTGAGCCCGCTCCCTCACCCACGGCATACTTGCTGGTGAGCTGGACGGCTTTAAGATCTTCCGTGCGACGAGGCACCACGCCTTCGTGAATTTTTTTGGCCTTGAGCATTTCGAGCTGGGCACCGCGAACCAATTCATCCATCTCATGGCTGAAGCGCACCATCTGCTCACGGAAACGCTGGCGATCTAAGCCCTGTCGCCAAAAATAGAGAAGCTGGTTACGCAGCAAAGACCACTCCGCTGTCCCCATCGGCAGGCGCTGAACGGTGACTACTTTATCCGTTAGAGCGAGGAGTTTAGTGAGCCATTCTTCCCACTCTTTCTTGGCGAGACTTGGCATAAAGAGAACGGCCGCAGGATGGGTATTGATCATCGCAAGTAACTGATCATTGACCTGATGACCCACCATAGAAGGCACATCAATCAGGAGCACTTCGGAGCGCCCTTCTAGCGGAGATTTTAGAAATTCTTGAGGGGTGTTGACCTTCATGTGGGGGAAGAAATCCTCCACATCGAGGTGATGCTCTTGCATGGCCGGGATGATCCGGTTTTGGGTGTCGATAATACGCATGCTCACCTTTTCGGGTGTTTAGGGCAATAAATGAGCAATTTCTGCGCCTTATCTTTTTCTTTTCAGTTTTTTCAGTACCGCACCGATAAAGACATTTATACGGGTGTCCTGTGGGTGCCTGCCAGTGAGATTTTTTGGAAACTTAATGAAGAAACCGAACAACGTTTTTCACATCCCGTCCTTCACCACGGCCCAAGCGATGCTTTCGCTCGCCGTTGAAGGTGAACGTCTAAAAGTGGAAAACCAAAAAATGGCCGAAATGATGGCGCGTACCATCTTGAAGGCCCTCGACTGTAAAGATCACTACACCTTTGGACACAGCATGCGTGTCGCTTACTTCTCGCTGGTCACTGGCCGTGAGATGGGATTGTCAGACGAAGAAATGAAAGAACTAGAACTTTCAGCGATCTTCCATGACATTGGCAAGATTGGTACTCCGGATCAGGTGCTCAACAAACCGAGCCGCCTCTCAGAAGAAGAATTCCAGGTCATGAAGCAGCACCCGGAACTCACTTACGAAATCCTTAAAGAGTATCCATACTTCGAAAAAGTAGCGCTCAACGCTCGTTACCATCATGAACGCTATGATGGTCGCGGATATCCGTTGGGCATGAAGGGCGATGACATTCCACTCTTCGCTCGGATCATTCTCATCGCCGATACCTTTGATGCGATGACATCGACACGCCCCTATCGTAAAGGCCTCGATTACAGCGTGGCGTACGATGAGTTATCCCAGTTCTCAGGCTCTCAGTTTGATCCGAAGTGTGTCGCGGCATTTGTCGAAGGCATGCGTAAGGAAGCACTCAAAGGTGAATCTGAGTTCCACATACCATTGCTTGATCGGAAGTTCGCTAAGAACGCTGCCTAGGTTCTAGTTACAGAAGTCGGTCTTGGCATTGCCAGTGATCTTCTGCTTCTGCACCCACCCGCACGCCGAGTCCGACTGATAGACACTATCTGGAACACACTCTTTCGAACGATTCTGACTCTTAAGAGCGGTGTTGTTCTGTTGGCAAACCTTAAAGCTAGGCCCATCAATGCAAGCCCAGTGCTTGCCTAAGCAGTTATACACCAACCCACGGCCGACATTTTCGTAATCCGGCGGAGCGAGGTAGCTCGTCGCTTCAGGTTCTTTCGCGGCAGCTTGATCGGCGCCAATTTGTTTTTCGAGGTCTTTGAGAATCTGCTCAGTCATGTCGCCGCCTTCGGCCGGCTTCTCTCCACCGTCAGTCATCTGATCTGGATTCTGAGTGATCGTCCCTTCACCTTCGGGAGAAGTGCTTGGAGTTGTGGCGAAAGGATCTTCAGCGGGAACGCCGAGATCAACAGTGCTTGTTGCGGCATCTTGTGCGGCCTGGGGATCAACATCAGGCACGATGGTTCCAGCGGTACCTTCGATAGGTGCCGAAGCATCACTTTCTGTCGGTACATCTGGGCCGGCATCCGGAATCATATCAGAAGGAGGTGCATCTACCGGTGGGGTGTCGACAACGGCCGGTGTCTCGGCCGGTTTTTCTTCAACTGGCTTTTCCTCAGCAGGTTTATCAGTACCAGCAGCAGCGGCTGCTGCGGCTGCTTCTGCTGCTGCCTTTGCCTTGGCTTCTCTTTCCAGCGCCTTCTTACTCTTCTTTGGTTTTTTTCCCTCGACCGCAACCTCAGGTGGAGCTTCCTCTGTCGGCATCAAAGTGTCGTAGACGAAATACAACGCTCCCACCACAAGTACAGCACGGATAATTTTTTTTCTTTTTTCTTCAGCCGAGTTAGCGACAGGTACTTTAATGTTTGCGTCAGTGGCATCTTCATTGAGCGGTTTGCTTTGAGGAGCACCACCAAGAAACTTAGCTAAAAAAGGTAACTGTTGCGCGAGTTTTACTTTCCAAGCAGGTGCATCACTTGAACTTGCTCCGCCGTCTTCTTTCTCCGCTTCTGCTTCTGCTTCTGGTTCTGCGTCATCGCCTTTAGACGCACCTTTATTCAGAAAAGGAATTTTCCCTTTCAGCTGCTCTAACTGCTCTTTTAACTTTGCGAGAATAAAAACCCCAAGTTTGCGATATCGATGAGGATACCCTAAGCTTAAGTATAAGGGAGGAAGCCACGATGCTCAATGATCAGGTTCCAAGTACCTCCTTCTTCAACGCCCGTAAGGTGCCAGCCGTGATAGATGATGGCGTTACCAAGTTCAAACTGACACTTAAAATGGCCGCTCCCCTGCCGGCCGCTGACATCATTCCCCTCGAGAAATGGCGGGCGATCCTGTGGCGACTAGGTCTTATTGGTGAATACCCGAATGAAAAAATCGGTTACGGCAATCTGTCGGTTCGCTTGCCCCTACCACGTGGTGGCTTCCTCATCACCGGCACGCAAACTGGCCAACATCCACATTTACGCCGCGAGCACTACACCCGCGTAACCGGTTGTGATGCTGCTAAAAATACCGTGAACGCGATCGGGCCTATAGGTCCATCCAGTGAAAGCCTCACCCATTTTGCGATCTATGATGGCCAACCTCAAATCGGGGCGATTTTTCATGTGCACCATCGTGAGATCTGGCAGCGCATGATTGATAGTGGTGCAGAATCTATTTCTGACGAAGTCTCTTACGGTACCCGAGAAATGGCAGAAGCAGCGAAGCTGACTATCCAAGGAAAAGATCAAGGTGTGTTTGTGATGAAAGGCCATCAGGATGGCATCATTGCCTATGGGCCGAACACCGACGTCGCCGGTAAAATTCTACTTAAACTTTATCGCGAACTGGGACCTCAGGAAGTTTTGTAAGGAACGCTGCTCGCTTCACCTCAAGCTCCGTCAAACTGCCTGCCTCAATCCAATACCACGTGAATGGACAATTCGGCGGAGAGAGAAGCTGTGCTTCGGGAATTTGTGCGACCCGCAACCATGCTTCATCATTAAGAACAAGTGGCACAAGGGCCAGGGAAGCCGATGCCATTTTATTTTTCTTCCACAGTTCATAAGTGACCCATCCCATCGTCTTACGAGGATTCATCTCTGACCCCGGATGAAATTTTTCACCAGCGGCAGTGTGATAAAAAAAGGCATCCACACTAAAAGGTCCCTGGTATCCCAAGCCACTCACGTATTTTTGTAAGGCGATCAGATGAACGCCCCAATCTTGCGTAGCCTCTGGAACTTCGGACATGGAATCGTGACGGAGAATTGTTCCGCGCCATTGAAAACGTTCATCGATCAAGTTCGCGTAATAAATGAAGCGGTTTTCCTCTGAGATCCAGAGAGCACTTATGTCTCGAGTACGGTGGTAGAGAGGTTCTGCGACAACACCCAGGCTTAGAGTTTTTTCCAGGCGTTCACGCAAACGAGGCAATTCTTCTCGCGTGACCTTTTGGTGTCCCCGCCCAGACATGCCGTCACTTTTTTTGATGAGCCACTGACCGTCCTGAACGATGGCGTCGAGCTCCTGCCAGGAAAAGCAATTGTGAGCTTCCAACGGCCAGCGAGCTTGCCACCAGGTTTTGAATTCTGTTTTGCTGCTGAGTTTTATCATCAACTCAGTGTGGACGGTTTCTCCCCACCAATCGTCTGACTCACCCTGACTGGTGACTGAAGCCTGCTGGCCCGTGTTCGCGCTCACATATTTTAAGTATGCTTCAGAGTATGGTCGAGAGGCGAAGAGCGGTCGCTCTTGCACCCATAGGGCCAGGAATTCAACACTGGCACGAAGACTCAAGCGGGCGGGTTTTCCTAAAAGAACTTCTTCGAAATCAACATTTACTGAGATGGGCTTCAAGAATGATTCCAGCTACGACGGTTCACCACGCGGAAGTCATCTTTAAACTCACCCAAGCGATCAACCCAATCCTGATCCAGCCCCGCGGCAAGTCGAGTTTCAGGGTGGTAATCAGCTCCTTTCGCACGCGCCGGCGTAAGAGGATAGGGTAAAACTTCGCGGTAGTAGTCCCACAACGATTTGTCTCCGCGCCACTGACCCAACCAGTGAGCTCCATGGGCCACATGTGAGACTTCATCTTCATACACGACACGGAGGAGATCGGCCGTCTTCGTGTCACCGAGATCGCGGAAGGCTTTTTCATACAGCAGGGAAAAATCTAAGTTCGCCGACTCAAAGGTCAGCGCCATAAGAGCAAAGAAAGAGGCGGCCGTTGGAAGTTTCTCCATTTGCCGCCAGAAAAAACCATTCATCGGGTAAGCGCCAAACTCGACCCCGTCATCCTTGAGCCGTTCAAGGTAAAGTGCGAGATGCTTTTGCTCGTCACGAATCGTGGAAATCAGTCCGCGTTTCATACGAATCGAAGCTGGATCACTTTCATCATGTGGATAAACGAGCAGAGCCGCCGCCATCATTTCGATGGCAAGTAATTCGTGATTGGCGAAGCTATGAACAGCCGTGCTCCGTCCCACGATGGTCGCCAGCTGCTGGCCCTTTGGAAATTTCATCCGCTCAGATGAGAAAGTTAGTTTTTCCGGCCGCCCCGGAGAAACCGGGAGTGAGTAAGTACTCCAACTCCCCATGGGTGCAGTGATGGCGATCGCAGTGAGTTTATCTTGAAGTGTCGCGCCTTCGACCAAGAGACGCGCCCAGGTCATGACATCCATGCGCTACTCCTCTTCAGGAGGAGCTGGACGCTTCGGAGGAGCAAATTTTGGGGTGCCAGGTTTGCTGTTAGCGCCACCGGTTTTATTTCCACCGCCCTTATTGCGATGACTCTTACCGCCAGCAGGACCACCACCCATGCCGGTGAAAGCAGCTGCTGCGCGCTTCCCTCCTACTGGTGGCCGTGAGGTGACCGAGGATGTCGTCTTACGAAGAGCGTTCAAATCCAAGCGCGGCTCTTCAGAACCGCTCGATGATGGCGAAACAGGGCGCTGAGGAGCTGCCGGTGGTGCTGGTTTATTATCACGACGAGGCTGATCGTCACGCTTTTCAGAACGACCTTCGGGACGTTTTTCAGAGCGTTGTTCTGGGCGTTGATCATTGCGTGGAGGTCCACGACGATTGCGATCATCACGGCCGCCTCGTCCGCCGCCTCTATTGCGGTCATCACGACCACCTCGGCCGCCGCGCTCTTCACGTGGGGCGCCTTCGCGTGGGCCGCGTTCACGATCCCGTTCGCCACCACCGCCACGACGGGCATTCTTGCGCGCCATGAAGCAGTTATCACAGATGGCAAAACGGGAACTCATTGAGAGCTTGCAGCCACATGACGAACAAGTTTTAGTCGTTTTCTCAGACAGAAGACCGTTCAAGCGTTCGACCGCTTTGGCTTTGTTTTCGAGCAGCTGGGCCTCTACGAAATCGAAGTTTTTCCCATCGAAGTGACGCGCGAGCCATTGGTAGAGTTCAACGCACTTAATCGATGTTTCGAGGTAATCGATGTCGTCACTATTCGGATCAATTGACTCGTTGAAGATGGGTGCGTTGTCGACGTAGTGCTTGAGCATGTAGACGAAGTACTGCACGTGCTCAACCAGACCTAAGTTAACAGGGGCGCAAGCGAAGCCAAAAATCTCTGTTGAACTGAGGTTGTTGTCTTCGTCGGTCTGCTCGACCATCTCTGTGAGTTCGATCATTTCTTTCAAATCTGTGCAGAAGAACGGACGTTCAAACGACATGGTGTTGAAGAGACGCAAGAACTCAGAAAGCGACAGCACCTGAAGACTGTTCATCTCTAAAGCGCTGTTCACGCTCTTGAAAATTTCTAAGTCCGGCCCCACCATGGCTTTGGTGCTCTGTTCGAGAGTGTACTCTAGAGCTTCATTGAGTCGATCAAGACCGTAGTCCACGCGGTTCAACGTGGTCGTATAACCCACCGGGAAGCGATTAAAGCGACCAGCACGGCCAGCGATCTGCTTAATCTCGCTCATGGTGAGCGGAATTTCTTTGTTATCAATGAACTTCGAGAGCGCTGAGAACACAATCCGTTGCACAGGAAGGTTCATCCCCATGGCGATCGCATCGGTCGACACGATGATATCAGTCTCACCGAAGTCGAACTTACGTGCCTGCTCGCGACGCACTTCCGGAGAAAGGCGTCCGTAAACAATCGAGACTTTGAAATCTAGGTTTTCGAGATCAGCTTTAAATTTCAGCGCATTTCTACGACTAAAAACGATCAAAGCATCGCCGCGCTCGAGATCGGCGAGCGTAAGCGTATCGTCCATGACCTTGAGTTCCGTCATGCGAGTGTATTCTTTCACTTCGAGCGTATCGCCCGTGAGCTTCAAGATCTGTTTCACGAGTTCGAGTACGGAGCGGTCACCACACAAGTGAACTTCATCCGCTTGGAGATTCACTAAGGCCCGTGTCCATGCCCAGCCGCGCTGAGGGTCCGCGAGCATTTGAATTTCATCGATGACGGCGCAATCGAAACGCTCGTTGAGGCGGGCCATCTCGATGGTTGAGGAAAAGTGAGTCGATCCGGGGATCTCGATGACCTCTTCACCGGTCAGAAGCGTTGTCGTCGCTCCTTTTTGGTTCATGGTATCGAAAAGTTCGGCGGCTAAGAGACGAAGAGGTGCGAGGTAGCAGCCCTTCTCGGCTTTCACGAGAGCTTCAATGGCGTGATAGGTCTTCCCGGAGTTGGTTGGACCCATGTGATAAATGATTTTACGATTGAGCTTACGGGCTTCCGCGTGGACCCAGAATTGTCCGAGGTAATCACGCAGAATCGTGCTCGAGATATCTTTGCGTTTAAGGAGCATCACCGAACGGGTGAACTTCTCGAATTCTTTTTTGAGGAAGCCTTCTGGTTTCCAGATGCCGGTTTCTTGCTGGAGGAAGAAACGTTCGTACTCACCTTGGCTGATCATCTCAGGCTTGAGGCCTTGCTCGACGAGACAGGTGTTGAAAAAGACCATGAGTTTTTCACGGTAAACTTTTCCAAGGGGCGACGTGCCAGCAAACTTGGCGCGGAAGATCGCCTTCACTTCACTTTCAATTTTATTCAACGAGCTGCGCTTGAACTTTGAGCGGACGTTGTTAATCCCCCGCTCCATGTTCTTGCGTAGATTAAAAACGTAGTTTGAGATATCCGTGATCGAGCGCGTGAGGACCATATCAAAGAGACGTTCTTCGGCTTCATCGATCATTTTTTCTTGAGAAGCCATGACTTCTTCGCGCAGCTTCGTGCGGTAGTCGGCCAAGCACTGCGTGCACTGGCATTTCAGATCACCAATGCTCGACTTAAGATCAAAACGCTGCTTAACAGTTTCCTGAGTCGTGGTGTGGGCTTCGAGACGCTCACGGGCCCACTCTTGGAATCCTTCACGGTAAGACATCGCGAGTTCCGCGCTAAAGCCCGTGTTCACCATTAAGGGCCACTGCTCAGTGCGGGGGAAGAGATACTCATCTAACAGAGCAATCTCAGTCATCGCTTCGCGATTATTAAGTTCGCGGAGCGGACCGAAATACTTTTCAAACAGAGATTCAAGCGTGGGGGCGACGGCTAAAACTTTAGCCATCTCGGTGTAAACCACCTCGAGAGTGCCCAGGACGATCGCCGCATCTTCAAGAGAGCGGATCTCATTATCGTCACCGGCCAGACTGGTCGAGGCATAGGCTTTACGAGCTGATTCGAGGTTTTGAAGCAGATCCCCGAAGAAGGGCCGGGGATCTGCGAGTAGAGTCGTTGTCGTTTCGTTCATTAATTCGCTAGTTCTACCATGAATGCAACCGCGAGTTTAGCGAATTTTGCAGCGTGGTTAGCATTCCCGCCTGCGTTTTCAATGGTGTCTTTATCAGTATGGATGGCTTTGTTGATATCACCCATTGTTGATTCGAACGGCATTGAAGCAGGGAAACCAGCATTGGTCCAAGAAGCGTGGTCAGAACAGCCGTAACCGCACTTCGAGTAGCCCCAAGGTACTTTCACGTATTCATCGATCAATTTACCGAGGAACTCGTTCTGAGCTGCGTTAGTGAAGTCCGTCATCATGACGATGTCTTTGTCAGCTGTGCCTTTACGCAAAGTCATGTCGAACTGAACCACACCCACAACACTCTTCGCTCTGTTTTTGTAAGTGTTCGCGATGTCTTTTGAACCCAAAAGTCCTGCTTCTTCAGCAGCGTAACCCATGAACTGAACGGTACGACGTGGCTTGAAGCCCGCGTCCATCGCAATACGGATGGTTTCAGTGATTGATGCAATACCTGAAGCATTGTCGTCGCCACCTGGAGCGCGAGACTTCTCGTTACCGAACCAGCCTCCCGCGATAGAGTCAGCGTGACCGCCGATGATCAAGATTTCTTCCGGAGTGTCAGAGCCCTCGATCGTCATGACGACAGAAGGTTGTGGCCAGCTCGCGTGCTTGACGAGTTCGACTTTCACATCACTGCGACCCGCAGCAAGTTTCGTCCAAGTCTCCAAGAGAAAATTCTGCGAATCTGTGCCCGTGGTGGCTTTGTAGTAACGGTTGTGGAAAGCAGAGAGAGCGCGAATCGTCGCTTCGATGTTCGAAGCTTTCACCTCTGCAACCATCGGAACAACCAGTTGTTCTTGATCGATGTCGTAATCAGCGAAAAGACCTTTCATCGCGTAGTGCATGTCACCACGTGGTTCAAGAGCAAGGAGGGCTTCGGCTTCCGATTCGTGAGCGATGTAGCCGCCGCAACGATGAAGTTCGTTGTGGATCGCGCTAGAAAGCTTTTCGAGTTCTGACTCCGTAAGCTGGACGAGCGATACGCCGCCGGCCTCTTTTTCAACCATCAATGCTTTTTGCATGGGAGCGAGTTTGCCGAGAATGTTCGAGTCAACCGTGACCCATTGAGCTTTTGGTGCAGCGAAGGCCACAGAAGCCAAAAGCATAGAAGTAGCGAGCAATGTTTTTTTCATCTTTCCATCCTTTGAAAGTAATCTCAGCTATTACCCCATTTCTGAAACGTGATGCCAAGCAACCGTCGTATTCAGTCAGGCAAAGTCAGAGATCTTGCTAGTAACCATGCGCAGCATGGGGCCATTATGAGTACAATAGAGCCATGAAAACCACTATCACAACCATGCTCGGTATCCGTCACCCCATAATAATGGCGCCAATGTTTCTGGTGACCACGCCTGAAATGTTGATTGCTGCTGGCGAAGCCGGTATTACGGGATGCATCCCCGCCCTCAATTGGCGCACCATCGAGGAGCTAGAAAAGGGTATTAAATTTATCCAATCGCAAACCAAAGCTCCGATTGGCATAAACCTCATCGTGAATCAGTCCAACCCACTGTTCAAGAAGCAGCTGCACAAATGTCTCGAGCTAGGCGTGAACTACTTCATCACGTCTCTTGGCTCCCCAGAAGAAGTGATCCGTGAGTCTCACAAGCAAGGTTGCAAAGTTTTTTGCGATGTCACCGACGGCGAGTACGCAAAAAAAGTCGAAGGTCTCGGAGCCGATGCACTCATTGCTGTGAACTCCGGCGCCGGTGGCCACTTGGGAAATATCCCTGCGACCATCCTTGTGCCGATGCTGAAAGCTCAAAGCAAGATCCCGGTCATCGCTGCGGGCGGTGTCGGAGATGGGCATGGACTTTTGTCGATGATGGCACTTGGGGCAGATGCCGTCTCGATCGGCTCTCCTTTCATCGCCACGAAAGAGTCCAATATCAGCGAGGGCTACAAGCAGGCCTGCGTGGATTACGGTGCCAAAGACATCGTGGTCACAACGAAGCTCTCGGGCAGTCGCTGCACAGTCATTAACACTCCCTACGTTAAACAAATCGGCACGGATCAAAATTTCGTCGAGAGTTTTTTGAATAAGAATAAACAAATGAAAAAATACGCCAAGATGGTGACCTTCTGGAAAGGCATGAAGCTTCTAGAGAAGGCTGCCTTCTCCGCTTCTTACAAAAGCGTGTGGTGCGCCGGTACGTCGATTGAGTTCACCAAGAAGCAATCGAGCGTCGCAGAAGTGGTAAATCATTTTGTTAACGGCTACGAAAAAGCACAGACAGAACTGAGAGCCCGTTGGGAGCAAACATGAAAGGTTCAGCACTGGTTGAGAAATTACTCGCCAAAGATGATCGTTGGTCTCGTCTAGCGCTCGATAATCTTATGCGCTTAGCGATTCCCTTCAACGCTCCTCATGGTTTCAAATTCACCAAGCTCGCCACCGATGAAGTTCAGATTTCTCTACCGAACTTTAAGTTGAATCATAACCATCTCGGCGGCATGCACGCCTGCTCGATCGCCACGCTGGGTGAATTTTGCGCAGGCATGACACTGGTTAAGCAACTCGGGATGAGTCGATACCGTCTGATCCTTGCGGAACTGAGTGTGAAGTACCACCTACAAGGGCGCACAGCTCTGAGAGGGGTTGCCAAGATGACTCCGGAGCGGGCCGAGGAACTAAAGGCCCAGTTGGCGACGGAAGATAAAGTTCTCTTTGAGCACAACACTGAGATCTTCAATTCTCACAACGAAAAAATCGCTGACGTTCGCACTGTATGGCAGGTGAAGGATTGGCAAAAGGTTCAACTCAAATGAAAGCACTGATCGTCTCCATGCTCTTTGCTGCGTCGGCCTGTGCTGTCGCACCTGGAGTTAAAGTCGTCACCACCTCAGAAGACGTTAAAAGCTGTGAAGGCATCCCGACATTTGCCCCACTCACGTGCAAAGCGGAGAAATCCTGCGAAGAATGCCTGAAAGGGTTAAGTGAAGAAGTTCATAAGCTTGGTGGCAACACCATGCTGCTAGAACAAAAAGAGAAAGAGTGTAAGCCGCAAGATCTTACGGCCACACCTTTTAAGTGCTAACGCTTTAAACTGGCCTTGATATTGGTAATGAAGGTCGCATCTTCACCGCGGCCTTCATCGTCCCCTTGGACTTTTGAAACACGGCATCCCTCAGGGCTCGACACGTAGTCCGTGTCTCCACGAACCAAAATCCCCTCAACTTCCATCGTCACAGCGTTCAACACCGCTGAACCGGAATTACCTCCATAGGTATCAAGGTTTGCCACAAAGAAATCAGTACTCACGGAACGCACATTCGCTCCGCCGGCAACTTTCAACGGAAGGCCTGATGGGTAACCAATCACAACGAGCGGCGTCCCGACGTCTACTTTGCCGCTTTCACGAGTCTTAAGAGGCACGCGATCAGTGACGGCGCGGTCCAGCTCAATCACGGCAAAATCGTTTTGTGTCGTACGATCTAACACTTGCTTGATGATCTTCTTGCAGCCGTAGATGTTATTTTTTTGCAAGGTGACCGAATCAACGCCCAGGACCTCTATTTTATAATCAAACACCCATTTGTTGTCGGTGCAGTCTTCTGGAGTCGCCATGCAGTGACCGGCGGTCACAATGGTTTTCTCATCAATCAAAAAGCCAGAGCAGTTGCCCACTGTGGGCTGATTGGCAAAGCGTTCAGAAGGGCAAATGCCACGACTCGCCAAGGTTGGACCTGAAATAGTGATACCGGTTTTTCTTCCGCCTCTTCCGCCTTTGCCGCCCTTACCGCCGTTAGGAATATCCGCGGTTGGGATCATCACGGCGGTTGAATTGGCGATCTCAACCCACGCCGGACTTTGCACATCGACAATGTCCTGACGGTTGTCTTCACCGTAGATGACTTTGTCTTGTGCAAAAACTGGTGTCACAGCGAGAAGCAGGATGAGAGGAAGCATAATTTAGAGTCCTGAGATTTCTTTAACATTTGTAATAAGAGTTACAGCTTCAGTGGCGATATCAACGCTCATGACGTTAGAAACCGCACACCCCGCAGGGCTTGCCACGTAGTCACGTGCGCCGCGAACCAAGATGCCTTCGACTTCACGTGTGTTCGCATTGAACACGGCAGAACCTGAGTTCCCGCCGTAGGTGTCGAGGTTGCCGCGGAAAAACACCGGATTCACTTCCATCACGCGGGCGCCGCCAGCAATTTTGGTCGGAAGACCTGATGGGTGACCGATGACCACAACTGGAGTGTTCACTGCAATCACACCAGACTTACGGAATGCAAGTGGGCGACGATCAGAGACAGCGCGCTCAAGCTCAACGACGGCGTAATCCATCTTGGTGACTGGATCAAGCACTGACTTCACGACTTTTTTACACTTGTAGATATTGCTACTTTCGATCACGGGAGTATCAACGCCAGGTTGGTCGAGCTTGTAGTCAAACACCCACACGTTGTCGCCGCAGCCGTTGATCTCATCGACGCAGTGACCGGCGGTCACGAGTTTAGTGTCGCTCACCAAGAAACCTGAGCAATCGGCCAGCGCTGGTTGCTTCGCGAAGCGTTCAGTACTGCACACACCCATCGAGTTGCTGAGATTCAACAAATCGTTGATCGCTGGGAGAACTTGGCGATCGGTGTAGTAGCCCACTTTCCATGCAGGAACCATCGCGGCCGTTGAGCTCGCGACTTCTAACAAACCTGCGTCAGTCACATCACGAACATCCATACGATCATCGGCGCCGTAGATAATTTTATTTCCCGCTAAAGCTTGCGCGCTAGCGACGACGAGAAGGGCGGTGATCATAGATTTCATAGACACTCCTGACGAGAGGTTAAGATGAACCGACGGCAAAGTAGCGGGGAGCTGCGAGTATGGAAACAACGGTCAGGGGGGTGTGTAATTATTCCTGAGGAATCAGGGGGCTAGACCAGGATTCGGTATGTAAGAAATGCCATGATCCAGGCGAGCGCCAAGGTATAGGCCACCATGCCGAGCGGAGCGGCCCACCCACCCGACTCTCGGCGGATCACCGCGATGGTCGAGATGCATTGTGGAGAAAAGATGAACCAGACGATGAGGGCGGCCAAAGTGGCGAGAGAGTACTCACGTCCAAGGATCGTGGTGAGCTGTGAGCTCTGTGATTCTTCATTTCCTTCCACGGCATAGACCGTCGCTAGGGCGGCGACAAGTACTTCTCGAGCGCCGAAGGCGGGAATGAGCGCTGTATTAATCCGCCAATCGAAGCCTAGCGGTGCAAAGATGGGTGTGAAGGCGTGGCCGATGACGGCGGCATAGGAATCTTCGATGTTACCGGCACTGCCATCGGGATGGCGCGGGAATGACACCAAAACCCAAATCACCAGCGAGAGAGCGAGGATGACTTTGCCCGCTTTGCTCACAAAAAGATTGGCCTTGTTCAAGAGCGTGCGGAAGAGATGGCGAATTTTAGGCCAGCGGTAGGGCGGCAACTCCATCAACAACATCGACGGGGCATCGTGTGGCATGATCTTCCGCAAAACGGCTGCCACAAGAATCGCGCTCAACATCGGGAAGATGTAGAGCACCATCATCGCCACACCTTGCATGGAAAATGGACCGACACTGGCAGTAGCGGGAATCAGGGCTGCGATGATCAGTGTGAAGACCGGAAGGCGTGCTGAGCAAGTGGTGAGGGGGATCACGAGCATCGCCACTAATCGCTCGCGGCGATCTTCTAAGATTCGTGTGGCTAGCACTCCTGGAATCGCGCAGGCATGACTCGATAGCAGAGGCACCATGGCCTTGCCGGGGAGCCCAAGTTTACGCATAAACCCATCCATCAAAAAAGCGGCACGACCTAGATAGCCCACATCTTCGAGGAACTGGATGAAAAGAAACATCAAAAGGATTTGGGGAAGAAAAACGACCACTCCACCGACACCGCCGATAATGCCATCAACCATAAGGCTCTGCAGAATCGGATGCGTGATGAAACCTCCGACGAAGGTTCCGAGAGCGCCTACCCCCATTTCAATAAGATCCTGGGCAGGGCCCGCCCAACTAAAAAGCGCTTGGAACATAAGAAATAAGAGCGTGAAGAGGATGACGAAGCCACCAATAGGATGCAATGCCCAGCGATCAAGGTGCTGAGTCAAGGTATCTGGCCGCAGAGGTGTTTTTACAATCTCACGCAACCACGAATCAATCGTCTGGAATTTTTCTGTTACATAGGAAGGTTCTTTGATCTTGCGTTGAAAATCGGCCGGTAAAACCACGGATACTTGGTTTTTTGAGAGTTCATTCACAACTTCGACCTTGAGAGCACCAATCCCCTGCCCCGTAAGAGCAGAGATCGGCAAGACTCGACAGCCAGTTAGGCTTTCAAAACGCTGCAGATCGATTTCTTGTCCACGTTTGTGAGACTGATCCATCTGCGTAAGAGCAATGATCGGACGATGACCGAGTTCATGCATCTGCAAAAAGAGGTAAAGAGATTTTTGAAGATGTGTGGCATCCAACACGAGAATGATGGGTCCAGCAGCATTGGCCTTACCAGTCAGCCAATCCCGCGCAACTTTCTCGTCTAGCGTGGCGACGTCAAGAGAGTACAGACCAGGCAGATCAACCAACTCACAATGCTTGCCTTCCGGCAAAGTCATGCGAGCCATTTTCTTTTCTACAGTGACGCCCGGAAAATTTGCTACTTTTTGAAAACTCCCCGTCAAGGCGTTGAAGAGGGCGGTTTTTCCGACGTTGGGCATCCCCACTAAAGCAACATTCATGACTTGATCTCTTCGATGTTGATGAGGAGTGCTTCGTGACGAGAGAGGGCCACATTGATACCACGGATACGAACGAGGTAAGGATTTCTGATTAATGGAGCAACCGCTTCGCACACAAACTTCATCCCGGGCACAAAACCGAGCTGACGCAAACGTGTGGCCATCACCGATTCTTCAGTCACAGCGAGGGCCAAAATCCGGTAAGAACGGATGGGGGTAACATCAGCGAGAGTCATGGCGTTTGGTATACCAAACAGTTCCGTCAAAAGCAACGACCCAGTGTTGGAATCTTAACCTGGCCGAAACCACTTCTGCCGCGATATCAACTTGCCCACACTCACTTAGGGAGGTCTTTATGATGCGTTCCATGCTGCTGCTTTTGGTGTTGCTCACAGGCTGTGCTGCCCCAGTTTACCAAGCTGAGAAGACCTATAATCTCACACTACTTCATACTAACGACCACCACGGACATTTCTGGACTAACAGTGATGGCGAATGGGGACTGGCCGCCCGCGCCACTCTCATCGCCCAGTTGCGTTCAAAGGCAGAAGCCCAAGATACTTCAGTGCTTTTGCTGGACGCAGGCGACGTGAACACCGGCGTTCCTCAATCTGATATGCTCGATGCTGAGCCTGATTTTAAGGGCATGAATCGTATCGGCTACGACGCCATGGCGGTGGGTAACCACGAATTTGATAACGACCTCCCGACCATCCGCAAACAAGAAAACTGGGTCGACTTCCCTTTCCTTTCGGCCAACATCTATAAAGACAACAAGCGTTTGTTCAAACCGTACATCATCAAAAATGTGAACGGTCTCAAAGTGGCGATTCTCGGTCTGACAACAAAAGACACTCCCTTTAAATCAAAAATGGAAGGCCACACGAACACCGAGTTCCGCGATCCGATCGCGGAAGCCGCTTTGCTTGTTCCTGAATTGCGCAAGAAAGCACAGATTGTGATTGCCCTGACCCACATGGGCCACTACCCAGACGAGAAGCATGGCCTTGATGCTCCCGGCGACGTCACTCTCGCACGCCAAGTTCCTGGCATCGATCTTATCATCGGCGGTCACACGCAATTGCCACTTTTCAAGCCTGACATCCAAAATGGTGCCATCATCGTCCAGGCCTATGAATGGGGCAAATACGTCGGTAAAGTTGATCTCAGCATCTCGAATGGTAAGGTGAGTCTGAAGCACTACGAACTCATTCCAGTGAATCATAAAGACCAAAAAGAAAAAATCGCGGAAGACCAAACGATGAAAGGCTTCCTCAAAGCTTTCAAAGACGTGGGCGACAAAACATTGCTCGTGAAAGTTGGTTCAACGCAAGCTCGCCTAGAAGGTGACCGCGCCGTTGTTCGTAGCCAAGAAACGAATTTAGGGAATCTTGTTACAGAGGCCTACCGTGTGAAGTTCAACGCCGATCTTGGCCTGGCGAATTCCGGCGGCATCCGTGACAGCATGAAAGCTGGGGACATCACCTACGAAACGGTTCTCACTGTGCTGCCTTTTGGTAACGATATCGTGACGGTTAAGATTGGTGGCAAAGACCTCAAGAATTACCTCACTCGTGTTTTGAGTGAACTCACTCCAGGCAGCGGCAGCTATCCTCAGATCTCCGGTCTTGAAGCTGAGTTCAACGCCAAGACTAAGCAGTTTAAGAAGTTAGCGGTTGCTAACAAACCGCTCGATCCCAAACGCACCTACACCCTTGCCCTCCCAAGCTTCGTTGCGAAAGGCGGCGACAAGTGGCCTGATCTGAGCGCCTACGGTCTCCAAAGCTATGGTTTTACAGATGCGGATGTCTTCAAAGAATATCTGACTAAAAACGGTGAAGTGAAGGCCAATGCCTTTGGTCCGTTCGGTAAAGTCAAAGTTAAATACTGAGCTAGAACCTCAAGAGCTGGACGAAACTAGCTCTTGAGGTGACCATTAAAGAAACCAAGGAAGGTTTCTATGAAAGGCCAATGGATCGGTCTGCTCTTGTTGAGCTCGCTCGCCCATGCGCAAGTCTGGCTCCCGGAAGAAGAGACTCCCTCTGACATCATTCATCATTCCGCTATCACCATTGGCTACAGCGAACAGCATGAAGTCCCTCAGTGGGTCGCCTACGTTTTGAGGAAAGAGCACCTCCGAGACTGCTTTGATCGCAATGATAAATTTCGTGAAGACCCCCTCGTTCGTACCGGCAGTGCTCACCCTACAGACTATCGTTCTTCAGGTTATGACCGCGGGCACATTGCACCTGCTGGTGATATGAAGTGGTCTAAAGAGGCGATGGAAGAGTCTTTCTACATGAGCAACATCACCCCACAATCTCCAGGAATGAATCGCGGCCGGTGGGCCAGCCTCGAAATGCTTGCGCGGGCCTGGGCGAAAGAGGGCGATGAAACGATCATCATCTCCGGTCCGGTTTTGCATGAAAGCCTGCCGAAGATTGGCAGCACAGGAATTTCAATTCCTAACGACCATTTCAAAGTCCTCTTGCGCTCCAAAAACAATCAACTCAGTGCTATCGCTTTTTTGATGACTCAAAATCCGACGGCCAGTGGATTAGAGTCTTATGCTCTGCCTGTCCGTACAGTCGAAGAAATGACGGGATTAAATTTCTTTTCACACCTCTCAAGGAGTGAGCAGGAAAGAATCGAGAAGAGTATTTCGTGGGCCGAGTGGGATTTTAAAGCGAAGTTTAGCTACTACCCATGCTCAAGATAGCTGTAACTCGGCTACGAAGGTTGTGTCTTTAGCCGATTCATCAAGATAGAGTTTGCCGCGGTGGTTCTCGAGAATCTTGCGGGAGATGCTGAGGCCAAGTCCTGTTCCTTTACCGATGTCTTTTGTGGTGTAGAAAGGTTGAAAAATCTTTTCGCGAATATCGGCAGCAACACCGGCACCCGAATCGACCACATTAATGCGAACTTTACCGGGGCCAACAGTGACAAACAAGCGGACCCAGTTTGCAGGCATCTTTTCCACGGCATGGAAAGCATTGGTCAACAAGTTCAAAAGTACCTGCGTTATCTCTCCGGGCCGGCATTGAATTTTCACCTCGAGAGAGAGCTTCGAGACTTCCAGTCGTATTCCGTTGTCATGAAATTTCTCTCTCACGACGTCAAGCACATCATCCATCAACGCATTGACACCATAACTGACCATTTCATCTTGCGAAGAATCACGCGAGACACGCTTCATAGATTGAACAGTGCGAGAGATGCGTTGAATAGTGCTGGATGATTTTTCTAAGTACTGACTGAACATTGCGAGATCAACCTGTCCGCGTGAGATATTCTTTTGCATGAGATCAACGAAGCCCTTCAGGATGCTCAAGGGATTGTTAATTTCGTGAGCGATACCTCCGGCCATTTCACCCAAAGCCGTCAGCTTAGCCGTTTGTCTCAACTTAGCCTCACTCTCTTTCCTGTATGTGATGTCCTCACAGGTAATTACAACCCCGCCCATTTCTCCTTGAAGATTGTGCCAAGGCACTAACTGCCACGAGATCCAAATGTGGGTTCCAGGGGAGACTTCTATGTATTCTTCTTCAAGTCCAAGCCGTTCACCCGTTTGGCTCTTAAGAATGCGTTCTTTCCAGTCTAAATTATAATGCTCATGGGCATCCCAAACTTGAACACCAAAAGGATCGGCAACGATAAATGAATAGTTCTGAAGCCAGGCATCGGACATGGCCATGTAACGTGATTCACGGTCGATCATGGCAATTGGGTGAGGTAAAGCGGTTAGCAAAGCCTTCAGTTGCGCTTCACCCATGCGTAGATTTTCTTGCTCAAGCAACGTTGCTAATTGGCGACGTTTATCCGCTTCGAAGATACGAGCGAGAAAGTCAGCGGCGATCATGACAAAGAATTTATCCTCACTACTCCATTTCCGCGACTCCCCTCTGATCTCACAGCAAATGATTCCAACAATCTCGCCATCAAAAATGATAGGAACATCCACTAAGGAACGAATGTTCTTTGGGACGCAATAACTCTCTTTTAGTTCGGCCGTGATTGTATTTGTGAAACAATCTTCTACGGCGACAACTCGCTCGTTATTCAGAACAGAGAAGTAGTTTGGAGCGTCTACCTCTCTAAGAACGACTCCATCGCTCCACGTACCATTGAGACGTTCAAAGTTTGCTTCCGAGACAACCTGCGTTCTCTCTTCATCATAGGCCCAGTAACCAACGAAGTCGGCTTCCATGGCCTTTGCCACCTCACTCGTCAGCCTTCGTAATGCATCATACCTCTTACCGTGAGAAATCACTGTATCACGAGCGATAGCCGCTAACGCCGTTTGGTAGTGTGCAAAATCTCTCGTCTTCAATTCGTCAGACCTGCCCTTCTTAGCAGTGCATCCACCGACGGTTCTTTCCCACGGAATCGTTTGTATAATTCCATCGGATGCTCGGTGCCGCCCTTCTCAAGAATATGCTCGCGAAACAAGTTCGCTGCGTTGGGATCAAAGATCCCTTTTTCTTGGAAGAATTCAAAGGCGTCGGCATCCAAAACTTCTGCCCACTTGTAACTGTAGTAGCCGGCCGAGTACCCACCGGCGAAAATATGCGAGAAGGAACAAGAACCATTCGTCCCTGGAACAGACGGAAGAAGATTCGTCGAAGAAGTGGCCTGCGTCTCAAAAGCCACGACATCAGTCACATGGCTCGGGTCAGCAGCGTGCCAGGCCATATCGAGCTTCGCAAAGGTGAGCTGGCGCATGGTGGCCGTGCCTTCCATGAAGTTGCCGGCTTTTTTGATTTGCTTCACCAGCTCGACGGGAATTTTACTGCCGTTCTCGTAATGAACCGCAAAGAGATCGAGGCACTCTTTTTCCTGGACCCAGTTTTCCATGATCTGCGACGGCAGCTCGACGAAGTCCCAGTACACACTTGTTCCTGACAGCGAAGTGTAGCGGCACTGTGAGAGCAATCCATGAAGTGCGTGGCCAAATTCATGGTAAAGCGTCGTGACTTCATTCAAGGTCAGGAGCGACGGTTTCGTTTTCGTAGGTTTAGTGAAATTACAAACGATTCCGACGTGAGGACGGCGAACCTCCCCACGGATCAGACCTTGATCTGACAAGTTGGTCATCCAGGCTCCGCCGCGTTTAGTTTCACGGGGAAAGAAGTCCATGTAGAACAAGCCGATGAAGCCTTTCTTGGCATCGCTGACTTCAAAGATCCGTACATCTTCGTGGTATTTGGGAAGATCAAAGACTTCTTTGTACTCAAGACCATAGAGACGTTTGGTGACAGCAAACACTCCGTCCACCACTTTTTCTAACTGGAAGTAAGGACGCAGGAGTTCTTCATCGAGGCCAATTTCACGTTGCTTCAGGATTTCAGAATAGTAACCACTGTCCCATCGCTCGATCTGTTGGATCCCATCGAGTTCAAGAGCGAGAGCATTGAGACGGGCCACTTCTTTAAGGGCCTGGGGCTTTGCTTTGGTTTGCAGATCTTCCAGGAACGCATTCACTTTCGCCGGCTCGGAGGCCATGCGCTCTTCCAGAACAAAGTGCGCATGGGTTTGGTACCCTAAAAGTTGCGCACGCTCATGACGCATTTTCGTGATCAGCAGGACATTTGCTTGGTTATCAAACTCTCCTCCGAAAGATTTCGAAGAATTTGCCATAAAGATCTCTTTGCGCAGTTCACGATTCTTCGAGTAGGTGAGGACCGGAACGAGCATCGGATAATCAAGAGTGATCAGCCAGCTTCCCTTCTTCCCTTTTTTCTCCGCGGCCTCTGCGGAAGCTTCTTTGAAAGAATCGGGCAAGCCGATCAAGTCGGCTTCGTTGGTGATGTATTTTTCAAAACTGTTCGTTGCCTTGAGCACGTTCTGCGAATAGGCCAGGCCCGTTTTTGCCAGAGTCTCATCAATCTCACGTAGCCGTGTTTTTGCTGTGGCATTGAGATTGGCACCGTTACGAACAAAGCCACGATAGGTTTTTTCCAAGATCGTGCGCTCTTCCGTGGTGAGCGTTTGTGAGTCACGTTTTTCCCAGCATTCTTTCACACGAGCAAAGACCACTGGATCGAGAGTCACGTCGTTACTGAAGGTGGTGAGGCGCGAAGACATGTCTGGCGCAATTTTTTCAAGGTCTTCTGAACAATGGGCCGAGTGAAGATTATAGAAAATGCCGGAAACTTGCCCCACGGCTTCACGAAGATCATCGAGCTTCACGATGACATCCGTAAAACTTGTGCCGGTTTGTTTTTTCCATACTTCCAGATCAGCACGTGCCTGCTCGAGGGCCTTATCTAACGCCGGCAAAAAATCAGCGATTTGGATCTGATCAAAAGGAATCGCCCCGTGACGTAATGACGAGGGGTTTAAAAGTGCTTGCATGTGAAACCTCTTAGGTGAATAGACGGCGGTATTGGGAAAACGTGAACACGATAAGCACGAGCCAAAGAACCAAGGCCGTAATCATCATCCCTATAAGCATCCCGGGAGACTGGAAATAAATCAAGACGGCAGCGATGCCGGCCTTCGAAGCACGATAGACAAACATGTCAGTGAGGTATTTAGCCCCATATTTTTGCAGCGGGGCAAGCGGATGGTAGAGCAACTCTTTACCGGCACTAAAGAGTGAGTAATCACTGGCCTTTAAATAACTGTAGAAAACTGCACTCGCAAAGAGAACACCGCCATTGAGTCCTAATGCCAGACAAAGAAGGTAGGATAGCGGAATGAAGAAGTGCAGCATTCGCTCGCCGATGTACTTCAAGAGCAGCGGTAAAACGGCAAGCTGTAGAACAAGAGTGAGCGCATTGGTTGCCGTGTACACGTTACCCAAATAGGCCGTTCGTTCACTGGCGTTTTGGATGGCCGCTTCAAACACTAAGCTAAACTGAAAATCTGCGATGTTGATCACGATTTGCGTGAGGGCGACAATCGCCGCGACAGAGCCAACATAGCGTCGTAGGGCGGGGGTGTTAATGGATCGAAGAGGCGAATCTTCTTTACGCTGAGACGCTTCGCTGCCAGCAATTTTCTCTAGGCCAAGAGCGAAGACTGCAGGAAGAAAAACAAAAACCTGCCCTAGCAGTAAGGTCGCACCCGTTCCCCACTGACGTGCATACCAAGAAGTCAGTAATCCGCCGACAACTCCCCCTAGACTTCCCATCGCTCCTAACGGGCCGATCCAACGTAGAAATTCATCACGTTTAAGCCACGAGTTGGCGTAGGCCAAGAACAAATGAATTTGCAGAACGATGTAGACTTCTTTCCATGAGAAAAGCACGAACGCGCCAGGCTTGAATCCTTGCTGATAGGCCCAATAACTTATTGTGAAAATCATCGCGCTCACGCAACTGACAATGACAAAAGTTCGGTGAAATCCTAAGCGGGTCTGTAGCCGGTTTGAACTCCACACCGCAACAACCAACATGAGCACGGCGACCAACCACCCTTGTGGTGAGGCCTTCGCACCATAGGCTTCTACGAAGAAAGTCGTGCTGCTAGCACGAACCAATGGGTAGTTAAAAAGGATAAGAAAATAGCCGACGGATAAAAAAAGAAAATTGCGACGGTTCACTTGAGGTAGCTGTCGCCCTTCTGGATGTCGACAAACTCTTCGGCGTGACTGAATTGGGCAAAATCAAAGGACGTCGTGTACTCACGTTTCTTGGCTTCGCCGGCGACGAGCCCCTTCATGAAACCGAAGAAGAGATTACGCGTTTCTTCGCTCATCAAATGCTCCATGAGGCATGAATCTTTGTGAGCTGTCTCTTCGCTTACACCGACGATGTCTTTGAAGAAATAAAACATCAAAGTGCGTGATGAAAGAATGTCGTGAACAGCGTGGTGGCCAGCATGAGAAAGACTTAAAAATTTCGATTCATCTTCGAGAACGAGTTCGCGTTTACGGAGATTACTCAAGGCCGTTGACACGGAACCCTTGGTGAGACCCATTTCATTGGCGATGTCAGTCACCCGAGCGTAGCCCTTGGTTTCTTTCAGCTTATGAATGGCCAGCAAGTAATGAACCATGGAATGAGTGAGATCATTGTCATGGGTATGCTGAACGGGTGATTTCTTTTCCATCATGCCCCTACCCTATCTTCCCCCTGAGTTTAGCGTCAAATGATAATTATTCTTTGCACTTAGACGCCCCCTTCGGGGGGCATTCAAAAAGGGCCAATCCACGGTTTTTATTGACCATCTGCATCGTGATGCTCTTTGCCTGGGCGGCCGGATGGCTTCTTCGTGATAAACTAGCTTTAAGAATATCAAGGATTTGCCCTATGAAGACTCTTTTCACGTTTGCACTCATTCTTCAGCTCTGCGGAGCTCCCGCTTTCGCACAAACGCTGAATGAATCTTTCGATAATTCCACCACAAAACCGCTCACCGACAAAGAGCAGTTGGAAGCGAACAATTATGTTCACAAAGGTCGCACACAAAAAATTCTCGAAGCAGAATGTAAAAAGCTAGGTCAGAAATACGACACCATGATGGGTTGTGCAGACGAGACTGCTAAACCCGGCCAAGTGATTAAAGGTGCCTGGGGCGGCATCATGGAAGAGATCTTGCCGAAGCTCTATGCGGTCATGGGAACAGTCGCTGCAGCGAATGGCGGAGCGAAGATTGAAATGAAAGCTCCAGAGGCGCCGGCGGCAACGACTACTGCCGCACCTGCACCAGCGCCTGCACCAGCACCAGCACCAGCACCAGCACCAGGATCTCCGCCTGCAGCAAATGCGGCGAAGCCAGATCCCGACGCCAACAAAAAACCGGACTACTGCATCTACATCCCTATGGGCGGCGAAGTCATCGCTTCGGGCATGCAGATCATAGGACAGAAAGCTGCCCAACAGGCCGTGACGCAAAACCAGGCCGATGCACAGAAAGAGTCTATGTACGCCGTCGCACGCACGCACGATACACGCGCGACAACAGCCAACATCCAAGGTGGGATCTACGCAGCTACCGCCGCTTGTTACGTGGCCTACATTGCGAAAGGTGCTGTGATGGATTGGAAGATGGGGCTGAAGATCGGTGCTGCAAGCTTGATGAGTGTGATCTTTTTTAAGAAAGCCGGAAATCACAAGAACTATGCGAAAGGAATCCGAGAGGTCGCTAGTAGGCTACCAGGTGCTGGTGATTGTAATCCGCACACCCAAACCAACTGCTTCTGCTCAGAGCCAACGTCCCAGGCTTCAGACTACACTAACTGGAAAAAGGTTTGCGTGGTCGCGGAGTTAGCGAACAGAGGTGGTCCGACTAGTACACCCGTGCCTTGTGCGCAGATCCAGAACGGGCAAGCGAGCCTTGATGCTGCCTGCACCTGTAAGAGAAACAACACCTGCCTGAATGGTATGTTTTCATCTTCGATGGGCACCATCGGCTTCGGTGGCGTTGATATCGCTGATCCGTTGCGCTTACTCAACGAGACCAACGGCGCCTTCAACGAAGCCAACGTGAGTGCCCTAGGCGCGCAGTTGAATGCGAAATCAAGACGTCTCCTCGATGGTGCGAACATCGCTGATATCCCCTCTGTCTCCCTGGACGAAAAGAAGAAAGAAATCGCTCGTGAAATTAATAAACTGGGCATGCCTGCACGCCTCGCTGCTCTCACGGCCAATCAGAACAACGCGGCCCTCCCAGCAAGTGCCACGGGTGGTGGACTCTCAGCGACTGATGAATACGCCGTCGCTTCCCCTGGCATGCGTCGCACGGGCACCAGCTACTACGGCGGTGGCAGCGGCTCAAGTGTTCGGCGGAATCGCGAGGATGCCAGTTTCAAAAACCCTTTGGCCAAAGACACGAGACAAAATGCCGTTCAGGTCGAAAACTTCTCGGAGCAGGCGATGGCTTCGGCCGACATCACGAAGGATACATCCAAAGGCATCTTCGACATCATCTCGAATCGCTACAGAAGCTCCGCTTGGTCTCGATTTGATATGGATAAAGCGATGCAAGAGGCTCCAGCACCAGCAGCAACGCCGACAACGCCCTAGAGTTTTTCCATCATCTCTACGCGCGTTTGATGGCGACCGCCCTCAAATGCCGTGGAGAGAAATTTCTGGCACATCTCCGTCATCAAAGTCGCTGAAGACTTGCGTCCTGCGAGGCAAATGACATTGGCGTCGTTGTGACGACGACACATCTCTGCATCGTCTAAGTCGTGGCACAGGGCCGCACGGATGCCTTTGAAGCGATTGGCGGCTATGGAGACGCCGATGCCGGAGCCACACATAAGGATTCCGCGGCTGCCCGGATGCTTCAGAACCTCTTGAGCGAGCTTCGCGGCGTATTCTGGATAGTGAACAGAGTCGGCGGAGTGAGTGCCGAGATCGCTTATGTCATGGCCGCTGGCCAAGGAGCCCTTGAGGGCTTCCTTGGCAGCAAAGGCGGCATGATCACAAGCGATAAAGATTTTCATTCTTAGTAGCGGTAGTACTCAGGCTTGAATGGACCTTCAGCAGAAATGCTGAGGTAGTCAGCTTGTGGCTTGCTGAGAGTATCGAGCTCGACGCCGATCTTCTTCAGGTGCAAACGAGCGACTTTCTCGTCGAGCAACTTCGGAAGCATGTAAACTTGCTTCGCGTATTTATCAGCATTGTTCCAAAGTTCGAGCTGGGCTAAAACTTGGTTTGTGAATGAAGCTGACATAACGAAGCTTGGGTGGCCGGTAGCACAGCCCAAGTTCACGAGACGGCCTTCCGCGAGAACGATCAAGTCTTTACCGTCGATGGTGTACTTATCGACTTGAGGCTTGATGACGTCTTTGGTGTGACCGTAGTTTTTGTTCAACCATGCCATGTCGATTTCGATGTCGAAGTGGCCGATGTTACAAACGATGGCTTTGTCTTTCAAGTTACGGAAGTGGCGCTCGACGATGATGTCTTTGCAACCAGTCGTCGTCACAACGATGTCCGCTTCTTTGATCGCGTCGTCCATGCGCTTAACTTCGAAACCTTCCATCGCCGCTTGAAGCGCGCAGATCGGATCGATTTCAGTCACGATCACGCGAGCACCAGCACCGCGAAGAGAATCCGCAGAACCTTTGCCGACGTCACCGAAACCAGCAACGACCGCAACTTTACCAGCGATCATGACGTCAGTGGCGCGACGGATAGCATCTACGCATGATTCACGGCAGCCGTACTTGTTATCGAATTTTGATTTTGTGACCGAGTCGTTAACGTTGATGCAAGGAACAGGCAATTTGCCGGCTTTTGCGAGTTCGTACAAGCGGTGAACACCTGTTGTCGTCTCTTCTGAGATACCTTTGATGCCCTTGTAGAGCTCTGGGTATTTGCTCATCACCATCTCAGTCAAGTCGCCGCCGTCATCAAGGATCATGTTCAACGGCTTCTTGTCTGCGCCGAAGAAGATTGTCTGGTCGATGCACCAGTTGAATTCTTCTTCGTTCATGCCTTTCCAAGCGTAGACTGGAACACCAGAAGCCGCGATGGCCGCTGCCGCGTGGTCTTGAGTTGAGAAGATGTTACATGATGACCAGGTCACTTCTGCGCCCAGGTCAGTCAAAGTCTCGATCAACACGGCCGTTTGAATGGTCATGTGCAAGCAACCGGCGATACGAGCGCCTTTCAAGGGCTTAGTCTTGCTGTACTCTTCACGGAGCGCCATAAGGCCCGGCATTTCCGCTTCCGCGAGCTTCATTTCTTTGCGGCCCCAATCGGCCAAGCTGATGTCTTTTACTTTGTATTTAATGCGAGTTGAGCTGCCATAAGTGGCCTCTGAAAACGTGGCTTTCATAAACAGTCCTTTCCCTCGAAGACGAGGTCTGATAGATATGCCGCACAAATTAACATCAAATCACCTCACCTTCAAGGATGTCTAACTCCCATCGAAGGTAAACAAAGGCCCTGTCCCTTGGAAAAGCATAGTTTTGACTACTTCGCCTCCTGCCCCACTGGCCTCGAGGACATTCTAGAGAAAGAGCTCCGGGAAGCAGGGGCCGAAAGTGTCACTCATGTACGAGGCGGGGCGGCATTCACGGCCAATAACCCCCTCATGGCCCTCAAGGCCATCCTGACTTCCAGGGTCGTCAGCCGTGTTTTCAAATGCCTCTATAGCTTCGAGTGCCACAACGAAAAGTCCATGTACCAAGAGCTCGCTGACATCCACTGGAAGAGTCTCATGGATGTGCACCAGACCTTCCGGTTGACCACCATCTACGGCAAGCTGCCGCAGGATCGTGAGTTCTTTACCAACTCCCAGTTCACTAATCTCAAGGCGAAAGACGCCATCGTGGATTGGTTTAACCACAATCAAAACCGCCGTCCGAGTGTCGAAAAAGAGCATCCGGACCTCTCTTACCTCCTGCGCATCGATGATGCTCAGGAAGGCCTCTACAAAGTTCAGCTCATGTTGGATCTTTGTGGCAACCCACTCAGTAACCGCGGCTACCGTCGTGTACCAACGGAAGCTCCCGTGCGCGAGAACCTTGCGGCCGGTATTTTAATGCTGCTGAATTGGGACCCGAAAACTGAAGGTCTCGTGGATGGCATGTGCGGCTCGGGCACTTTTCTCATTGAGGGTGGACTGATTGCCGGCGGGATTTCTCCGCAATGGCTGAAACTCAAAGATTACAAAAAGAACATGCGCCCGTGGGCATTCTTGTCACTGCAATGGTTCAATAAAGACAAACAGCTCGTCGAAGATTTCCATGCGCTTACGAATGAGATCATGGATCAAGACACCGCGGGCCTGCGTCGTCTCGAAGCAGAGATGCCGACACTCACGGGCGGCGATATGGATGAGCGCGTACTGCAAGCGGCGAAAGAAAACATTCGTGTCGCAGGCATGAGCAAACTTATTCCCTTGATTCAAATGCGGGCGGAAACACTGCCAGCTCCATCGAAGAAGACGTTGTTTATTTGTAATCCACCTTACGGCGAACGTTTGCAGGCCGGGCAAGATGAAGAACTGCGCACGCTCTATCATGACGTGGGTGAGAACTGGAAAAAGAACTGGAAGGGTCACCGGGCCGGTGTTTTGACGGGGAACTTGCCGCTTTTGAAATCGATCTCACTGCGATCATCGCGCAAGCTCAGCCTCTACAACGGCGATATCGAGTGCCGCGTGGCGGAGTACCTACTCTACTAGCCCCAGCCCCTGGGAGATCGCGACGGCGATGAGCTCATGGTCGTTGTTTGGCTCGACACCTTCGCTAGTTGCGATGAGCATGGCTAGCTCCGCGAGGATGCGCTGAGAAGCCGGCGCGCTTTCTACCACCTCGGACTGGGCTTGCAGCTTGTTCATGAGATGCAGCCGAATGAGGCGCATGAGTGGTTTCTTAATTCCGAGCGCTTTCTTCTTTTCCGACTCCGAGAGTCCCCCGAGGTAAGCCAAGGCCATGTGGCCCGCTTTGCTGCTCAAGAGTCGAACGATCGCACGGCCTCGAAGCTGCATTTCCACTGGGAGTTGCTTGAAGGCCTGTGTAACAAGCTTGCGATCCCAGTCAAGGATATGGTTTTCCACCGTGCTTATTCTCGTGGCCAAGTTGCCCAGCTTGCCAGGGAAACTGCGAAACTTTGCCAAGGAACTTGCCGCGTTCATGGCCACGAGGCCGGCGCTTAGCAGGCAGTCCCACACCTTTGCCGATAGAACCTGTCCAGCGAGCACGCCCGCGTCCTGATGTGCGCAGCCGAGCTCGTCCACCGGTGGGTTGGCGTCGATCTTTTGCATGTAAGGGGAACAGGCGACGATGGCGTCTTCCGTCGCGTCCCAGGAACTCCGGACTGACTGGTAACTTACGAGTCCCGCTCTCACGGCGACACCCAGACGCTGCGCGGGAGCAAGGGCCCTGTAGGCCGCAAGAGTTCCCTGCACTCCTTTGCCAGCATTCAACAAGCCACTCACGGTCGTCCCTACCCCAACAGTCGCGGCCGTCACGACAGAATTGACCACGAAATCACGCACAATGCGCTGGCCCTGCGCTACATCACTGCGGGCCTCGGACAAGCAGGCCATACGGCCCATGATTTCGTTCAAGTGCCGTCGCCTCTCAACGCTCGGTTCTGCGGCTTCGTCGAGGGCCAGGAGATTCGGAGTCTGCGCTACGATGGCCTCAACCGCGTCGTGGCCACAGTCCTGCTCACTGCCGGCTAAACAGCGAAGGGCGAAGTGGAAATCGCCGATTCTTTGCTCGAGGCCATCGCGCAGCTTGAGGAGTTCTCTGCGAAAGGAATTGCCCACTTTTACCGCTGAAGGATTCTCTCCGGCGCTGAAATTGTCCATGAAATCTGCGGAGGCAAAAATGGGGGTGCGTAGGATCAGAAGTTGTTCGAGGCCCTGCAAATCTTGCAACCTATTTTTGGTCGTTGCGAGACAAGCATCGATCTCGACCGACGAAGCATGCGAAAGGTACGTCTGGTTCGCTAATAAATACTGCCCGCAGTTGTTCGCCCTGGCGTTGTTTTTTTCAGCTTGGATGAGGAGGAAGAGAGGCAACGATTCCTGAACCTCGCGCAGCAGCCCTTCGATCCGCGACGGCCTTGCCGCACACTTTGCTTGCTGCTGACAGAAGGGGATCAACTCTTTGAGATGGGGATTCCAGCAATGCTGCGAGCGGCGGAGCCAGAACTCCCGGGGCTCACCGAGGAGAGAGTCGACCTCGGCTAACGAACGAGTGGCACCTACGAGCGCTCGGCGCAGTCTACTTGTGTGGGAGTACCACTCGCCGATGGCATCAATTTGTTCCTCGCTTCGTCCCAGCGGCATCGCCCGCCGGAGGCAATCAGAGATGAAGCCCGCACCATTTCCCATGCGATAGTCGGAACCGCGGAGGTAGTTCTCGAAGCCCTGGGTCGTCTGGTAGATACCCGCGCGGTCCACCAGAATGTTCGCGCACGTTTCTTTAGCGGATGCCAGAGCGATGGAACCGTATCGATTCTGCTGAACGTTGCCCACAAGCCAGTCAGTGGGACATGAAAAGTTTTCTCTCACTGACGAGGGCGACCGAACGTTGGACGCAAGACAGTGCACGCCGGTCCTCGCGATCGCTACGCCTTTTCCGTGGCTCCAGCAATCGACAGGAGTGGCGGCCTGGGCCCAGGACGAAACAACGGTGAAAAGAATGACTACGAGGCGACCCTTCATAGGGACAGGTATCGGTAATCTGACGGAGGAAGGTAAATTTCCGAATGAATTAGTCGGTTAAAATTTGTCTTCGAGCTTCATGGCTAGCTGCGGACTTGAAAACCGCAACAACGCCGACTTGTTGACGACCTTGTCATAGTGCTTATCGGAGCGACTGAAGAAGTAGTTCTGCACATCTTGGTCTTTCAAGAAGATGGTGTGGCCCTTGGTATCAAACTTCCGCAACACAAATTCACTATCGAGGAAAAGGACATCACGGATGGTGAAGTTCTTCGCGACGTACATGATGATCACGTAGTCAGAAAGTTCCGCCAGGCTCTTTTTGATCTTCACGCCCTTGGGACTGGTGGCATCGTGAAAATCCACCTTCACTTCGACGAGCTTGCCGAGCTCCGTTTTGAAATCAAAGCCACGCTGACTTGAACTCTTGATTTGGTGGAGGCCGAAAATAATCTTGGCGTACCACTCACCCAGCTGCACCGGGAGATTCTTACCGTTGATGAGGACTTTGTGATCTTTCAGAATCTGATGAGTTTTGTGAACAACCGCGACCGTATCAAATATCGCTTTCTGATCTGGCCGGTGCAAAATCCCGATGGTCTTCATGGATTTGCTGGTCAGGCGCTTGGAGAATTGCTTTTGATACCAGTCATCGAAGCTGTGCAGCTCCAAGAATTCGTAGGCACTGTAAACGAAACCTTCGCTCTTTAAATGATTAAAAGAGCTAATCTCCGCAGCGTGCTTCTGAATGTAACTCCAGGGAACAAACTCATCATCGTTCTCGCCCATAACAAAGAGAGAATCCTTGTCATAGTCGCTGGAGCCATGGGTTTGCGCCGAGAATTCTCGGGCCAACCCAAAGACTTTTTCTTTAAACACGTGAAACCTTTAAACCATTTAAACTAAAAATTACTTTGAGTTTACAGCTCTAACGCGGAGACGTCATCACTCAAATCAGTGATGGTCTTTGCGATCGACAAATTGTGTACAAGGTAGTGCGAGCAGTAGATTTTAAAGTCGACCATTTTTGATTCAAGGTACTTCTTCTCATCCCCCGTCGCGCTCGCCAACTTCTGCTGAGCAATTTCAGCGGATTCCATCAAGCGCCACGCGACAACCATTTGCGAAGCAAATTGTAAAAAATCAGTGCAATGCTGAAGCACCAGACTGAATTGGTTCTTTTGCGCGAGACCTGAAAGATACTGCATGGTCGATTGCGCACTCATGAGAACTTTACCGAAAAGCTCTTTTTCTTTCTTGAAGGTCGCATCATCCAACTTACCCACTGTAGCGATGATTTCGGCCGAGAGAGCGGTAATGGATTTCCCACCGTCTTTCAGAATTTTCCGCATCACGAAGTCGATGGCCTGGATTCCGTTAGTGCCTTCATAGATGGTAGCGATTTTTGTATCGCGCACGAACTGTTCGACGCCGTACTCTGTGCAATAACCGTAACCACCGTGTGCTTGCAAAGACTCAACCGCGACTTGGAAACCTTGCTCTGAACAGTAAGCTTTGCAGATCGGCGTAAGCAAACCAATCAGACCTTCGTACTTATGATCACCAGTCTCATGAACTTTATCGAAGAGATCGGCGGTGTACATGCAAAGTGCACGCATCCCGCGCCCCATGGCACGCATGCGCAAAAGATTGCGACGGATATCGGGGTGAAGAATGAGTTCTTTGCCGAACTGCACGCGCTCGCGCACGTATTTGTCCGCCATGTGATACGCCAGATTCGCTTGGCTTTCGCCTTGAATGCCACAGTACAAGCGCGCTTCGTTCATCATGATGAACATGGTCGACATGCCTTCGAACTCGTCACCGATCAACCAGCCTTCAGTCTCGCCGGTTTGACCGAACTGCAGCTCACAAGTTGCAGATGCGTGAATGCCCATCTTGTGTTCGACCTTCGAGCATTGCACATGGTTGGTTGGGCCCATGGATCCGTCATCATTTACTTTGAAACGTGGAACGACAAAAAGCGATATACCTTTCGTGCCTTCGCCACCGCTCGGGGTACGCGCGAGGACGAGGTGAATGTTGTTGCTGTAGAGATCGCTCTCACCAGAAGAGATGAAAATTTTCGCGCCTTTGATGGCGTACTTTCCGTTGGCGATGGGCTTTGCCGTGGTTTTCAAAGCACCAACATCTGAACCGGCGCCGGCCTCCGTGAGACACATGGTCCCGCCCCATTCACCGGTGACCATTTTATCCATGATATGAGTTTTCATGAAGTCCGTGCCCTTGTGGCGGATAACGCTCATGGCGGCACGGCTCAAACCTGGGTACATCATCCACGCACAGTTCGCACCGGTCGCCAGTGACATGCAGGCGGTGTAAAGAGCTTCCGGAACAGGTGTGCCACCGATGTCGGCCGGAAGACCTAAGGCGAACCAACCATTCTCGTGAAACCCTTTTTGCACAGAGTGAAGCTCCGGAGCAACCTTCACGTTTCCATCCACCATCTTCACGCCATGGACATCCGAGGGTTCGCGGGATGGAAAAATTTCGTTCTCCACGAACTTGCTGTACTCATCGAGGATGCCTTTGTAGTCGGCTTCTTCAAGCCCGAACTGCGGCAAGCGCTTGATGTTGAGCACATCGAAAAGGTTGAACTGAATGTCGCGAATGTCGGCGTGGTACTTACCCATGAATTTCTCCTGAAAAAAGTAATTTCAGGATAACCGCAAGCGGCGTGGGGACCAAGGAAAACGGATTGGACAATTATTGCTTGAGCGAGTTGGTCGGAGTCAAAAAGAAAAGGGCCCCGTAAGGGGCCCTTTTTAAAATGTCAGGCTCGATTTAGTCGCACACTGGCAAGTTCGTGATGATGCTCGAGTTCATGGTGTAGTAGACCAAGCGGTCAACCGAACCAGTTTCTGAGTCAGTCATCTCGACCGGCTGGAACGATGAGTGATAGTTCGTGTCAATCTTGTAGCTCACCACGAAACCGTTCGTTTTCTGGAACTGAAGGGTGATCAATGAGCCCACTTGAGTGGCGTTCACCAAAGTCCCCATTTTGCCTTCATAGATTTTCTTCAAGGTCGGGTTGTTCAGTTTCAAGCTCTGGTTGCTGAAGCTCACGGTCACACGGCAATCAAATGATCCACCGTTATTGTTGTTCGAACCTGAACCCGAGCAGTACCAGTATGGCAAGAAACCGAAGAGTTCTCTTTCTTCACAGTTGCCATCAACCGTAGCACTTGAGCTTTGATAATCGAGACCGTAGTTACCAACCTGGCCTGGTGAACCACCTTCGGTGTTCGATTTGTACCACTGGTTAAACTTTCCAACCGCATCTAGTGATGAGCTATTGAGTTGTGAGTTATTAGACACGAGGTTTCCGTAGCTGTTGCCACCGCCAGAAGAATTCTTCTTACCGCAAGCGGCAGCGAAAACAACGAGTGATGCTAAAAGTACGAAATTGAAAGTGTTCTTCATATTGTCCTCCCCGGACAGTGACCATGTTTGCAGTCTTATATCCAAATACCGTGCCAAGTTTTCAGCAGGGGTTTCAGGGGTTTAGCAGGGGGAAAACTGTCAAAAGAATAGACACTGTAGTCTGGGGCCGTACACTTAAGGCACATTTGGGAGGTTCTATGTCTTATATACTTGTCGGCTCCATGCCCTCGCCTTTTGTCCGCCGCCTTCGTATGGCGATGGAAGGCATCCCCTTCGAATTCAAAACCATCAATATATATGAGGCGCCCGGCGCAGCTGAACTTCAAAAGCTCAATCCCACCAACCAGATCCCATGTCTGATTGATGATGGAAAGCCGGTGTGGGATTCTCGCATTATTCTTCAACACTTAGGTCGCAAGCATAATTGGCCCCTGCTCACTCTTGACCAAGAAAATCGCATGACCGCCGTTGAGCGCATGATCGATGCGGGTGTCGGTCTCTTTTTAATGAAGAAATCAAACTTCGATCAGACCGCGATGTACCCCCAACGACTCAATGATCGCATCGTGTCTGTGTTGAACTGGCTGTCAGCTTGGATGGCCACACCGGAAGCCGGTGAATGGAATCAAGTCACACTTACACTTTACGCGGGTTTAGACTGGATGAAATTTCGCGAGATTCACCCGCTCGCTGACAGCGCGGCCGTAGATGCGTTTCTCGCACGCCATGCTCACCGTGCTATTGTTCAATCCACCGATCCACGCAAAGGTTAGTTATGGATTTTGCATCATACATTGATCACACCCTTCTCAAGCCCGATGCCACACGCGTGCAAATTCGCAAACTTTGCGGAGAGGCCCGCGCCCACAATTTCGCCAGTGTCTGCATCAATCCGTTTTATGTGCCTCAGGCCGCCAAGGAATTGAAGGGCTCACGAGTGAAAGTTTGTACTGTGGTTGGATTTCCTTTGGGTTGCACTCCGAGCGGTACGAAAGTCGCTGAAACGAAGTGGGCCTTGGAGCACGGGGCGCAAGAGATCGACATGGTGATGAACATCGCTGCCGCTAAAAATGGCGAGTGGGATATCGTCGAAAAGGATATTCAGCTGCTCGCCGAGGTTTGCCACAAATCAGGGGCAATCCTCAAAGTCATTCTTGAGACCTGCCTCTTAAATGAGGAAGAAAAAATAAAAGCCTGTCAGGCGTCGTGGTCAGCGGGCGCTGACTTCGTGAAAACCTCCACCGGCTTTTCAACCAGTGGTGCAACCGTTGAGGATGTTCTCCTCATGCGCAAGACCGTGGGAGAGAATCTAGGAGTGAAGGCCAGTGGTGGTGTTCGTGATGCCGCTACCGCGGAAGCCATGATCAAAGCGGGTGCGACTCGTCTGGGTACAAGTTCAGGCGTGCAACTCGTCACCACAGGCAAGGCCGGAGCAGGTTACTAATGCGCATTCTTTGCTTGTTGGTGCTACTCGTCTCGTGTGCCAGCAACGAACCTCGCTATCGCACCAAACATCAGTGGGTGGGAACGGGCGGCGGCTTCATGCATGTCGAAAAGCGCGATGGCGTGATCTACTACTACCGCATGGAAGAACTGGAAGGCATGCTCAAGCTGCATCTCATGCTCCACAACACCACTGACAAACCCTTCAAGCTCATGGCCAAAGATTTTTCTCTACTGTGGGGAGACCTGGAGTTTTATCCCCGCGAGAAAAAGAAGATCGTTAAGGAAAGTATCGCGATGGCGGAAACCATGGCCGGAATCGAGCAGAAGCAAAAACTGTATGAACTCACACTTGTTGATCGTTTCATGATGGATGAGGAATTTCAGCTGGTACCTGACTCCCCGACAAAGACTCACTTATTATTTGATATTCCCACGAAGGGCATAAAAATGTTTGGGATGAAGCTGGGGCCACGCTCAGAAGTTATTGCAGTTGAGCGTAGCCCCTAAAGACTATTGGAAAAGTGCCTTACAGGCCTGCGCCGTTGTATCGCCAAGGTTACCTGTGCGTTGGTGACGGAAAACAACTCCATTCAGAGTCATCTCGAGATCTTCTTGTAACCAGCGTGAGCAAGTGCCTTCGGCTTCGTTTATCCACGCTTTCTCGGTATGAACAACCAGCAAGGGTGCACTGATGTCGCCTGTGCCCAACGCCACAAAGTCCTGCGCCTCTTGACGGGTTTTACACTCGATTGAAGTCATGCACGGCTGGCCTTCGCCGAAAGTGCGATGGTTAAACAGCGCCGCCCAATCTAACGCTGGCACGTCGACCTTCAACTCTGGGCGCGAGTAACCCAAGCTTGAGCACCGAACTGAACTTGCATCAACCTTCACCACGATTTCTGTCGTGTTGCGAGAAACCTCGCGCGAGAGTTCTGTTTGAGCAGAGACTGATACAGAAGCGAGAGTCAAAAGCGCGAAAGCAAGAAATTTCATTTTAGGCTCCTTGGGGGGTTAGGTCGCTGACCTGTTGACGAGATACTGCCTCCACTGACAAAATAGATAAAATGAATGATGCACATTGATCTAATAAGGATATTTCATGATTGGTTCTGAAGATTTGAAGTGGTTTCTCGAGCTTGCTGAGCGTAATCACATGACCCGGGCCGCCGAACGCCTGGGCATCAGCCAACCCGCCTTGAGTCACTGGCTGAAAAAGATGGAGCGCGATCTTGGCCAGCCCTTGTTTCGGCGAGGGCGCCAGGGCATGGAACTCACCTCTTTTGGTGAGAAACTAAAAACCCACGCTCTTCCCTTACGTCAGTCTTGGCAAGATTTCATGCAGGCGGTGGAATCAGATGATAAAGAACTGCGGGCGCGGTTCCGCTTTGGCATCCATGCCTCCGTCGCTCTCTTTGCATTGCCACCGCTCTATCGCAAGCTTCACTCCCTCGCTCCATTAGTTCGTCTCACTCTTCAGCACGGGCCATCACGCCACATCGCCGAAGACATCATTTCTAAGCGCATTGATGCAGGCCTCGTCGTGAATCCTGTTCCCCATAATGACCTCGTCATCAAAGAGCTTTATAAAGACCAGGTTCGTCCTTACTCCATCAAAGGTAAATGCAAAGAGAGGCTGATCCTTCACCCGGGCATCTTCCAAAGCCAAGAGCTGCAGATGAAGTTGAAAGACTTCCCCGATGAACTCATTGAAACAGACTCACTGGAAGTCGCCGCCCATTTGGCGATGGCCGGTGAAGGGATCGCACTTCTCCCTGAGCGTGTGGCCCGTGCCCTAGCGGGAACACGCCTCAATCCAGTGGGTGATTACTCTGTGGTGGATAAGCATTGTTTGGTTTATCGCCCAAGCCTACGTGAAACTCAGGCCGGACTCAAATTGATTCAGGCCGTGAGAGAAGCTGACTACGGTTGAGATCTCTTACGCTGCTCATCTGGCATCCCGTCGTGCGTTCCTAGTTCGCGGGCGGGAACATCATCCCAGGCCCAACCGTCACGACGGCATTCTTCCATACGTGCAGGATGCAACGGATAGTGAATCTTATTTTCCTTCTTGTTGCTCTCTCCGCCAACAAGGAGACGACACTGATGGAGCGTATTGTTCATAAACGTATGAGCGATACCCGTGCCGGAAGGGAAAGCCACAAAATCGCCGGGCACCAGACGATGGATCACACCATCAACCCACACATCCGGTGTGCCTTCGAGCACAAAAGCAAACTCTTCTTCTGCACTCTCCGCGTGTGGCCAGGAAGTTCTACGTCCTGGGGCGAGCATTTCATAGTGAATGCCGATGGCTTTTAAGCCAAGCTTATGTCCGAGTCGCACTCCGTGTCCTAGGAGCTCTTCGCTGTTGGGGTATTTTGCGTTGTCCTCTTCGAGGAACTCACTCCAGTGGCCGATGAAACTTGGGCGGACAGGAATATTTTTGCGGACATCATTTTTAAGCTTCGCCCAGATCATGGTGTCGCGCAGTTTTCCATTCTGCCGCGACTCGCGAGCGAGCACCGCTTCGAGGCGATAACCTAAGCGCCGCGGAACATTGGCCGAACGAACATTGAGGGGATCACAGCGAACCTCTAAGCGCTCGAAGCCCATCGCAAAGAATTCTTTTTCTATGGCGGTGAGAGCTTCCCCCACGTAGCCCTTGCCCTCACCTCGTGAGGTCATCCAATAGCCAAATTCGGCTTTGGGAATCGCCCAATTGAGTGAGTGCAAACCACCTCGCCCAAGAAAATCTCCAGCATGGGTGTAAAATCCATAATCAAATAGATCACCCGACTCCCATGATGAGAGACAAACTTCCAGATTGCGTTTGGAATCTTCGGGAGATTTCGTGTGATCAACCCACGGCAGCCACTGACGAAGGCGTTCGCGGTCCTGATCAATCTCTTTGAACATCATCGCCGCGTCTTCCATTCGGTGCTTGCGCAAGATCATACGCTCGGTACGAATCTCCGCCGGTGGAAGAGGGCGTGACATCAGATGGCCTTAAGTTTGACGAGACGAAGTTTGCCGACTTTAAGAATGACTTCACTGCCCGGTGAAAGAACATACGTTTCAGCCGCGTGGGCCTTACCATCAATCTTTACCGCGTTCTGCTTCAAGAGACGACGGCCTTCGCCATTGGATTCGACGAACTTCAATTCCCGCATGAGATCTAACAGCGCCAACGTTCCAGCGGCGCGCTCGACGACTTCGACGTCATCCAGGACTTGTTTCTTGGAGAAGCGTGCCTCGAACTTCTCGCGCTCGAGCTTACCCGCGTCAGCTCCGTGGTAATAACCGGTGATTTCCTCAGCAAGATCTTTTTTGGTGACCATCGGGTGGCGAGTGCCGTCTTTCAAACCTGCGATAATGGCGTCCACCTCACTGGCCGGGCGACGCGAAAGAAGTAACCAGTACTTCTTCATGAGTTCATCAGAGATCGACATGAGTTTTCCGAACATATCCGTCGCTGATTCTGTGAGGGAGATGTAGTTGTCCATGGACTTTGACATCTTGTTCACCCCATCAGTGCCTTCAATTAAAGGCATGGTGAGAATACACTGAGAGGCCTGCTCGTAAGCGTTTTGCAACGTACGGCCCATCATCAAGTTGAACGTTTGATCTGTGCCACCAAGCTCAAGGTCGGCCTTCAGATGAACGGAGTCGAAGCCTTGCAAAACAGGGTAAACCATTTCGTGGAGGTAGATCGGCTCAGCGCTGTTATAGCGCTTGTTGAAGTCTTCGCGCTGAAGAATCGCCCCGGCCGTGGTCTTCGCCATGAGTTGAATCAAATCGAGGCCAGAGAATTTACCCAACCAGTCGCGGTTGAAAACCACTTTAGTTTTGGCCATGTCGAGAACCTTACCCACTTGCTCGCTGTAGGTTTGGGCGTTCTTGCGGACATCTTCTTCAGTCAGGATCGGACGAGTTTTATTTTTGCCCGACGGATCTCCGATCTGAGCAGTGTAATCCCCGATCAAAAAGTAGATTTCGTGGCCGAAATCCTGCAAGAGGCGCAGCTTCTGCAACACCACCGTATGGCCCAAATGAATGTCCGGGCGTGAGGGGTCGGCCCCAAATTTTATCTTAAGAGGCTTCTGGGTCTCGAAGCTCTTCTTCAATTTCTTGAGAAACTCCTCTTCGGGGAGGATTTCATGGACGCCGCGACGGATTTCGCGCAACTGATCTTCAGGGGATACGGTGATTTTAGTCATGCGGGAAGTTTACGGTAACACTTACTCGAAAACCAGTATTTTGCAGCGCGTCGAGATTGCCTTTTAACCCCTCTCTTGGATAGCATGGCGCCATGAAAACACTTCTTCTTTGCCTCCTCGTCATCTCGACAACTCTTCATGCGCGCACACTCGAAAACTGGCTCGTTGAGCAGGAAAAAGCCTCATGGCAAAAGCTCAATGCCAATCTTTCGCCAGAAGGAACCCGTGCCGGAGCTGTGATTGCTTCTCCGCAACGTCGTGATCCAGATTATTTTTTCCACTGGGTGCGTGATGCTGCTCTCGTCATGGATGTGGTGATGATGGATCAGCGCCAGGCGCCATCGACGCTGAATGCACAAAACATTCAACAGTACATCGACTTCTCTCTCTTCATTCAAGAGCAAACGACACTTACCGATTTGGGTGAGCCGAAGTACCACGTGGATGGTTCAAGCTTTAACGGTCCTTGGGGCCGTCCGCAAAACGATTCACCTGCTTTGCGTGCGCTTTACCTCGTTCGTCATGCGGAGCACTTGATCAAACAAGGCGCAACTCCAGCTTCGTTGCGATCACTTTACTTCGCAGAACTTCCAGCTCGCTCATTGATCAAGCGCGATCTTGAGTACGTCGCACATCACTGGACTGAGCCAGGCTTCGATCTCTGGGAAGAGATCAAAGGAATGCACTTTTATACACTGATGGTCACGCGTCAGGCGTTGCTTGAAGGATCCAAGCTGGCGCGCAAGTTCAATGACAACGGCGCAGCCGAGCACTATGCCTGGCAGGCCGTCTTAGTTGAAAATCGTCTCGAGCAATTCGTCACCAACAATCACTTCGTTACGACTCGTGACCGTGTTGAAGGCATCGATTACAAGCACTCAAATCTTGATACCTGTATCATCTTGGCGTTCTTGCACGTGGGCGATAATGGCTACTTCCGCATCACTGATTCACGTCTTGCGCGCTCGATCAAGCTGCTAGAAGAATCCTTCAACCGGATCTACCCTGTTAACAACCGTGGTATCACTGCGACGGCCCTGGGCCGCTACCCAGAAGATACTTACTACGGTGGCAATCCTTGGATCCTCACCACTGCTGCAGTTGCGGAGTACCACTACCGTATTGCGAAAACGACCGGCAAAGCTCGCCACCTTAAGCTCGGTGACGCTTATCTTGAACGCATCCGCTTTCATTCTCGTAATGATGGTGCCATGGCCGAGCAGTGGGATCGCCACACCGGCTACCATATCTCAGCTGATGAATTGACCTGGTCTCATGCTTCTTTCATAACGGCGATGAGAGAGCGTAAAGCAGCTAAGAAATCTGTCGGGCTATGAAGTTTCAAGCGGCAGTTGTGACAGGGGCCAGTGCCGGGATCGGCGAGGCCCTTGCTGAACAACTTGCGCAACAAAAGACGAATCTTCTGTTGGTGGCACGCCACCAACCTCGCCTTGAAGCTCTCGCCGAACGCTTAAAAAACCAATACAAGATTGAATGTCATGTCCTCGCCGCCGATCTCTCCAAGAGTGGTGAGGCCCGTCGTGTACGAGAATGGTGCGAGCAGAATAAATTCCCGGTGGATGCCCTCATCAACAACGCGGGCATCGGCCAGTGGGGTGAGCTGGATGGAAAGAATCTTGTCGCGAATCTTGCGACGATCGATCTGAATGTCCGCGGACTCACTGAGCTTACTGGTGAGTTCTTTCCTTTACTCAAGCTGCGCCCCTCGGCCGTTTTGCATGTGGCGAGCACGGCCGCTTTTCAGGCGATCCCGACGTTTGCAGTCTATGCCGCCACGAAAGCCTACACACTTTCATTCTCGCGAGCGCTTCACCACGAATGGAAACCTCACGACATTTCAGTCACCGCCCTCTGCCCTGGCCCGACCAAAACTGAGTTCATGAAGAAGGCAGACATTAGCCATTTGGATAAGCTCGCCGATATCTTTTCAATGGATGCGGCTACCGTAGCTCGTGTAGGACTCAAGGGTCTCGCGCAAAAAAAACGCGAAGTGATACCGGGATTTTTGAATTGGTTCACTTCTAAAATCGTTCAATTTGCTCCTCGTACTCCGAGTGAAATCGTTTCCGGCAAATTTTTCCGCTAGAGTCAAAAACCTGTCACCAATTTCACTTACTTTTTCTTTCATAAGTAAATGAAAAGACTGAAATCTATGGCACATACTGCCCCGTTTCTCACATCTCATAGCCGGGGATAATAAAAGAATATCGCTTCTGCAGGATGCAGTCTCGAGACGATCAAGGAGGATCGCTTGTCTATCATTCGCAACGCCCTTGCCACAGGACTTCTACTCTCTTCAGCCGTGCAAGCAGCTGATGTGATCGTTAAGATGCCTACCTTGAATACAAAATCTCTTCACCTCGCAGGCTTTACTGTGAAGGAAGCCTTGGTGCCTTCACTGGGCATCTACCTCATCTCTGATAGCAACAAGAGTGTGACAGCAAGCCTCGCTGCTGCTGAGAAGCTTGGCGCCGAGAGCGTGATGGAAAACAGCAAAATGCAATTGCGCTCACGCGTGACTCCTAATGATGCTGCTTGGTCACAGCAGTGGGGCCCACAAAAAATTGGAGCAACAGCTGCTTGGGACATCGGCACCGGTGGACAGAATACAAACGGTGAAGACATCGTCGTCGCGGTTGTCGACAACGGCACGGACATTAACCACGAAGACTTGAAGTCGAACATCTGGGTCAACTCCGGCGAAGTCGCTGGTGATGGCAAAGATAACGATGGTAACGGCTACGTCGATGACGTGAACGGTTGGAACGCCTACAACTCAAACGCCGTTATTCCTGCAGGCATGCACGGCACTCACGTGTCGGGTATCGTCGGCGCAGAAGGCAACAACGGTAAACACGTCGCGGGAGTGAACTGGGATGTAAAAATCATGCCCGTCGCCGCTTCTTCTGGTGATACCGCCATCGTCCTTCGCGGTTACAACTACGTACTTGAACAGAAGAAAGCTTGGCTAACTTCTGGCGGTAAAAAAGGCGCGAACATCGTCTCGACCAACTCAAGCTTCGGTGTTGATGCGGCCAAATGCTCTGATGCTCAATACAAAGTTTGGAATGATATCTACGAAGCCATGGGCCAAGTCGGTATCCTCTCTGCAGCTGCGACGGCTAACCAAGCTTGGGATATTGATGCCACCGGCGACGTTCCTACTAGCTGTGAATCGAACTACATCATCTCAGTCACGAACACGACTAAGGAAGACAAGATCTATCGCCAAGCAGGCTGGGGTAAAACTCACGTCGACTTGGGGGCGCCGGGCACCGACGTCTATTCGACTGTACCAGGGAACCAGGCGCGCAACCTGACGGGTACGTCGATGGCAACTCCACACGTCGCAGGTGCCGTGGCATTCCTGCACAGTGTGGCCTCACCGGCCTTCACGGCCCTCTCAAAAGCCCAACCTGCGAAAGCTGCTGCGGAGTTAAAGAAAATCATGCTCTCAACAGTTGAGCCCTTGGCGGATCTTCAAGGCAAAACGGTTTCTGGCGGTCGTTTGAACCTTCAGAAAGCTGCTGAACAGATCTCTCGCTACTAGTATTTTTCTAGGGCGCTCCTCGCGGGCGCCCTTTTCTTTCTCCACTCTCTCTTCCATAATCAACCCATGACTCTCACCGCTCTCCAGTGGGCCATCGCTCTTCCCATCGGCGTCTTTCTCAGCACCGTAGGCACTCTTGTAGGTCTGGGTGGTGGCGTGTTCATGGTTCCCATTCTTGTACTCATTTTTGGGATACCACTGAAGCTCGCTATTGCCGCCATTACCTTCTGCTTGATTCCCTCATCGGTGCTCTCCACAATTTTTAATGTGCGCGGTAAGCACATTGATTACTTTGCGGCTGTGACGCTTGAGATACCCACGATCATCGGGGCCCTCCTAGGTGCCTATCTCACCACTCTCCTTCCCGTGAAGCCGATGGAAACATTGTTTGCCATGCTCGTGGCTTACATGGGCTGGCGGATTCTCAACGGAAAACCCAATCTCAATCGTGTCGGCTTGGCAGATCACATTAATAAAATTCCTCCGGTCTTTACTCGCTCCAATGGCGAAGTAACCTACCACGCCGGATTACCGGCCATTGGATTTTTTGGATTACTCGCCGGTGTGCTTGCCGGGATGTTTGGTATTGGCGGTGGAATCATTAAAACACCAGTGATGATTAAAATTTTCCGCATGCCGGCCCGGCGTGCCACGGCGACCGCCCTCTTCATGATGGTCTTCACGAGTTCCACCGCTGCTCTCTCTCATTGGCAGCTTGGCCGTCTTGAGTGGAGCCTCGCTCTTCCCATGGGCTGTGCGTTTTTTTGTGGCTCATTCATCGGCAATAAACTTGCCGGAAAGATTAAAGCCCAGACCATAGAAAAACTTTTAGGCGTGGTTCTCACCATGGCTTCGCTGGCCGTCCTCATTCATGCGTGGATACTCTAAATGCACTACGCTCTAATCCTCGGACTGATTTTTGGCTTCGTTCTTCCTCTCACAGAGAAGCACCGGGCCCTGGCCAAAAAATGGGGTTCACGCACTCTCTTCATGAGTGTGACGTTGCTAGGTGCGGGTCTTAGCCTCGGTACCATGGGAAGAAATTCCATTGAGCACGCCCACCTCACGTTCATCAGCATTGCCCTGACTTTCATTTTTGGTTACTTCCTTTCACGCATTTTCAAAATTGATCGCGAGCAAAGCATCTTGATGACCGCCGGGACAGCAGTCTGCGGAGGGAGTGCGATGGCCGCCGTCGCGCCGGTGATCAATGCCTCAGCACTTTCCATGGCCGTCAGCATGAGCGTAGTTTTCATACTCAACGCTTTGGCGATCTATCTCTTTCCACCGTTAGGACATTGGTTGCAACTCACGCAAGAACAGTTTGGTCTGTGGGCCGCCCTGGCGATTCATGACACCAGCTCAGTGCTGGCAGCGGCTTCGCTGTATGGTGAGAAGGCCCTAGAACTCGCTACGATCACAAAACTCACGCGCTCATTGTGGATCATCCCGATCTGCTTGGTGCTGTCGGTAGTTTTTAAAACACAGACACGCAGTAAGTTTCGTCCACCGTGGGTGATCATTGTATTCCTCGCCGTCTCCACACTCTTCACACTGGTGCCCGCCTTGGCGGTTGTCAGAACACAAACGCAGCTGCTCGCGAAAGTCGGCTTTGGCCTCACCTTATTTTTGATCGGACTCCAAATGAATAAAGAAAACCTCAAGCAAGTGGGATGGTCCCCACTGGCTTTCGGTTTTTCATTATGGATTGTCATTTCGGGTCTGAGTCTCGTGCTCGTTCAGCTATAGCTTATACGCCAAATCTTGAATGATCTTTCCGATGGCATAAGGCACCGAGTACGGACGCCGCGACGTCGATGATGAGTCATGACCAAAACCGAGCTTGTGCGTCCATTCGTGGAACACGTTCCGGGAGACCTCTTCCGGATCGTAGGCGTCGAAGAATTTCCGGTTCATCCAAATCTTGGTGGTATTGGGATAGGTGTAACCCACCGTGCTGGTGGAATAGTTCGCGTAGAGCTCGAGCTGCAGATCCATCTGGTTATCGATCACGGGCAAGAGTGTCTCCTTTCCGTCCAGGAGCTTATCGTAGATCTGCTCGTTGGTGAGACCGTTGCTGTCCACGAACTGCTTCACGCCTTGGTAGGTGTGGTTGAGAATGCGGTCGCGGAACTCTGAGGTGCGAACAATCTTTTGAATGAAGCTGAGTGCTTGCTGAACCTTGTCTATATCGGCGGACTGAAAATTTGTGAAACTCACACTGGCATTAAAGAGCGATGCTTTGGCGGGTACATTCGGTCCCACCGGAACATCAGGAATGGCGGGAGGAACAACAACAACTTCACCTCCGTCATCCGGAGTTTCCGGAAGTGGACATTCCGCAACAGTATTACCGTCTTTGTCTTCGGCTTGCGCCGTTTGACCGCAGGAATCTGTGACATCAGTGGGGTTACAGGCCGAGAGAAAGAGACAGAGCGAGAGCAATGAGAGAGTAGTCTTCAAGTGGCACCTTCCTTGGTTCCATCGTTGAAGGATGCCCCTCCCAGAACATCCCGATATTTCCTTTATTATCGCAATGCATCCACATTCCCTGGAAGACGGGGCACTATATTCCGTTACGCGTCAAAAATTGTTCGCTCGGCCACCTCTCTAACATATTGTTTTCTTTGAATAAAATTGGACACTGAACCTTTCGGCCTTATCCTACGTCTAAGGGGTATGAGTGCCTTCTATCAGGCCTCACCAAGGAGAACCGAATGAAAAATCTCTCGTTATTTATGGCCCTCATGCTGGTGACCTCAGTGGCCTTCGCCGGTGCGAGTAAAAAGAAAGGCAGCGACGAAAAGCGCGGCGAACACATGCGCAAAGAGCTGGATCTTAGCAGTGAACAGCTCGCAAAAATGAAAGAGATCCGGAAGAAGAAAAAAGTCACTCAAAAGGAAGCGCGCGCAAAAGTAAAAGCGGCCCGTGAAGCCTTCCATGCGTCGGTGGGAAATCCACAAACCACCAATGACGAACTGAAGGCGAAGTTTGAAGAGTTGCAGGCAGCGCAAGCGGCCCATCACCGCAGCGGCTTCGAAACGATGCTGGAGATTCGCGCCATCTTAGATGAAACACAGCGCGCGAAGTTTCAGGAAAAAAGAAAGATGTTCCGCGCCAAGTTTGAAAAACGCCGCAAGGAGTTCAACAAAGACGTCGAAGAAAGTGTGGAGTAATCCATGCTGATGACCAAGAGCGAGGAAGCATTTCACGCGCTCTACGCCTCCCAAGCGGGGGGCGTACGACGTTTCCTGCAAGGTATGGTGGGTGGTAATCACCAGGTTGCAGAAGAACTCACGCAGGATGCTTTCATCAAGGCCTGGAAAGCGCTCCCGATGTTTGCTTTCAAGAGTACGTTGAAGACGTGGGTTTATACCGTTGCGCTCAACACAGCGAGAGATTGGCTGCGAGGTCATGGTGGAAGAACTTTTGTGCCACTTGATCCCGAGACGCTCAACGCGGCTGAGTCGGAAAGTGCGGAGGTTCGCGCCGTAAGAGAGGCACTGCGAGAGCTAGATGAAGAGACCCGTGCCCTCTTGATGCTGCACTATTACGAAGATTTGGAATTGCATGAGATCGCGAAGATTTTGGGAATTCCCCAAGGCACCGTGAAGTCCCGTCTCTTCACAGCCAAAGGAAAACTCCGTCCCAAGCTGATCGCGAAAGGATTTGCTGTATGAAAAATGAATTTGAAAAACTCGATGGCTTCATGCGTGAGCACAAACCGGCACTGGAATCCTTGCGTCCGATGAAGGCTCCTCCGGCGCGATCATGGTGGTTGCCTATCTCTGCTGGTGTGGCGGTAGCGATCGCTCTCGTGGTGACTGTGAACATTCAGAATCGTAATGCGGCCCTGGAGCAAGAAACCCTCGCGAGCATGGAAGCCCTGGACTGGGACATGAGTGACGACGAACTTCCGACGGATGTCACGGATCTCGTCGCCTTGGTGGATTAAGACACGGCCTTCAACCCGACAATTCCCACGACGATCAAAGCAAGAAAGAGCAACTTCAACGCGCCCAAGGGCTCAGCAAAAAGCAAACTCCCGACGAGAACTGAGCCCACCGCCCCTACTCCCGTCCAGACCGGATAGGCCACGCCCAGCGGGATCGTGCGCACGGAAAATCCGAGTAGTCCCATACTGATTGAGAGCGTCACAACAAACAACACTGTGGGAACAAGCTGACTAAGGCCCTGAGAGCTTTTAAGGTAATAGGCCCACGCGACTTCAAAAAGTCCCGCCAATAACAACATGCTCCAGGCCCACATATCTTTCTCCTGATTTCGACGTTTGGTTGTAGAATTTTAGCATGAAAAACTACTACGAGCAGTCCCGTGAATTGGCCCATCTCTATTCGGCCTATGCCTTGATCCACTGGGATTTTGAGACACAGATGCCGAAAGGTGCGGCCGCTTGGCGTGCTGAAACCATGGGGCACTTTGCAGGACTGTTGCATGAGAAAGGTGTTCACCCGGACTACCTCGCTTCTGCGCAAGCGGCACTCTCTGCAGCGAAAGACGATCTAGAAAAAGAAGCATTGAAAAATGCCATCAAAGACATTCAGAAAAAAACACTCTTGCCCCAAAAGCTCGTGGAAGAAATGAGCCAAGCATCGGCGTTGGCCCATGAAGGTTGGGTCACGGCGAAGAATGAAAAAAACTTTTCGATCTTTGCACCTCACCTAGAGAAAATGATTCGTCTCTCCCGCGAGCAGGCCAGCTACTACGCTCAAGGTAAAGATCCGTACGATGCTTTGCTTGACGAGTACTCACCGGGGATGACCTCGGCGATGATCAAGAAGCTCTTCGATGAATTGCGTCCGCAACTGCAAGAGCTCATCGGGAAACGCAAAAAACCGTTGAATCGCGCATGGAGCGTTCCCATCGAGATCCAAGAAAAAATCTGCCACGATGTCGTCGCGTGGATGGGATTTCCCGCAGAGCAATTGGTGCAGGCTCGTTCGGTACATCCGTTCTGCACGAATCTCCATCCCACTGACGTGCGAATCACCACGCGCTACCGCGAGGATGATCCATTGATGTCGATCATGTCGACCGTGCATGAGCTGGGTCATGGCCTCTATGAGAATCAACTCCCGACGGAGCATGTGGGGACTCCGCTGAACCAGGCCAATGGAATGGATATGCATGAGTCCCAGTCGCGCCTATGGGAAGTGTGCCTCGCCACATCGCCGGAATTCTTCCGGTGGGTGCATCAGTGGTATAGCAAGAATGCTCCAGAACACATCAAAGACTGGAGCGCCCAAGATTTATTCTTGCTCGCCAGCGTTGTGAGGCCATCGTTGATTCGCACCGAGTCCGACCCTGTGACCTACGGCATGCATGTCATGATTCGCTTTGAACTTGAAATGGCGATATTCAACGGGACGCTCTCCGTGGCCCAACTGCCGTCGGCGTGGAACGACGCCTACCAGAAATACTTGGGCATCACTCCGCCGGATGATTCCGTCGGCATCCTGCAAGACTCTCACTGGTCCAGTGGGGCCTTTGGTTATTTTCCGAGCTACCTCTTAGGCACCATGATCTCTTGCCAACTCCACGCCACACTCCAAGAACGCTTTCCGGATCTCTCTACACGAGTCGAGAAAGGAAATCTTTTGGAAGTACGCGACTGGTTGAAAACCAATGTCCATCGCTTCGGTCGAGGCATGTCGGCCCCACTCATCATCAAACAGGCGACGGGCAAGGACCTCTCCTCGGCACCGTTCTTAAAATTCCTACAAGAGCGTTTCATCGCATGATTAAATTTGTTTGTAGCCAGATTTTTCGTTTCAAGGGTTGGAGCTACACTCAGAATCTTCCCGCTGATATCCGCTCCTTTGTCATCGTGGGTGCTCCACACACTTCCAATTGGGACTTTGTTCCGGCGATGACCTTAGTTTATCGCTCAGGCCTGAATGCCAAGTTTGTGATCAAAAATGAATGGCTCCGCTTCCCGATTGGTTTGGCGTTGAAGCCCATTGGCGCCATTGGTATTGATCGCAATAAGATCAAAAGCGGAGCAGTTAAGAGTAGTACCGATCTGATGGCGCATCTTTTTGAGGACAATAAGGACATCTCCCTCATGATTGCTCCGGAAGGTACGAGGAGTGCCACTCATGAATGGAAGTCGGGCTTCTGGCACATTGCTCATAAGGCAAATGTCCCTCTAGCGCTGGCCTTTGCCGACTATAAAACCAAACGGGCAGGAATTGGTCTCATACTGCACACCAGTGACTTTGAAAAAGATATGCGAACCATAATGGACTTCTATCGCAGCATCCATCCCTGCCATCCAGATAAATTCAAGCTGGACCACCGTTATTCCTAGTTTATAATGATTGTATGAGTGACGTTAAAAGCCATTACGACCAATTCCTTGCTCCCCTCTACACTTGGGTTGCCGGAGACTTCGAAAAACTGGTGGAAACCGAGCGCACGTATTTAGCCAAAGTTCTCAAGGCCAGCAAACCGGGGGCGAAAGCTCTCGATCTCGGTGCTGGTCATGGCGTCCACAGTGCAGCTCTTCTGCAGTTGGGCTATCAAGTGGAAGCCGTCGATACCAGCGCCACAATCCTGGAAACGCTCAAGACAAGAAAGGGACATGCGGCGATTCGCACAGTCGCCAAAGACATGCGGACTTACCGCCCACTCGCGCCGGTAGAAACCTGTGTTTGCATGGGCGACACCCTTGCGCACTTGGCGAGCTACGAAGAGGTGGCAAGCTTCGCGACGCATGTTCACTCCATTCTTCGTCCCGGTGCTCAGTTCGTGATGTCTTTCCGGGATTTCACCAAAGATCTCAAGAACACCGGACGCGGGGTACTGGTGCGTGAGGAAGAAAATCGTATTTTTGATTGTTTCATGTTCTTCGGTACCACACACATCGAAGTGATCGATGCCGTTCACGAGAACACGTCCCAGGGCTGGACCCTGCGTACGAGTTCGTATCGCAAACTTCGTCTTACGGCAGAAGAAGTGCTCAAGACTTTCAAGGCGAAGGGCTTCAGCCTGGTCGCCCAGGAAAGTAGCCATGACTTTATTCGTATTTGCCTGCGCTCTTAGATCGCAGCAGGCACAATATCTTTTGGAATGAAGCGACGATCGAGGAGATCACTCATCAAGATATCTTTCTCCAGTAGTCCCGCTTCACGGGCCATGTCGTGAATCGCACCCAACTCAACATCCGTAGGGCTCAGCATGCGATAGCTCACGCGATCGATCGGTTGAGTGAGAGCATACTTAATGACCTTCGCATCTTGACGAAAATACGGAGCAACAAGGTCAGCGGCTTTCTCGCGGTTTTGCTCTGCCCATTCCCCACTCTCGGCGATTCCGCGAACAAGCTCTGCCACTAACTGTGGATCGTCACGAATAAGATCTTCGTGAACAACAAGCACGCAGGAAATAAACTTGGGCCAGATATCCTTGGCGTGATAAAGCACGCGACCTGTTCCCGCGAGTTCCGCCTTGGCCGCATGGGGCTCACCAACAAAATAGGCGTCAATTGCTCCGTTGGCGAGAGCACTGGGCATCTCTGGCGGTGGAAGTTCGACGAAGATAAGATCCTCGGGCTTCATCCCCTGGTCATTCATCAGCTTACGAGTGACGAGGTACTGGTTCGAATAACGTGTCGGGATCGCAAAGCGCTTTCCCTTGAGATCTCGTAGAGATTTCGCTGGATCGTTCTTGCGCACCATCACCGTAGAGCCGTCGCGATGTCCGAGATAGACGATCTTCGCTGGAATGCCTTGTGCGCGGAGTTTCATCGCGAGAGGAGCCACGAAGAAAGTTGCCTTCAGCGCGCCTGCTTTGAACGCGTCAGTGACGGTGGCAAAGTCAGTGAAACGCTGGGAGACGAAACGGTAACGACGACTAGACTTCGTGGCAAAATCCGTCACGGGACACGTCAGGTGGCAGGTCACCGGAAGGAAGCCCACGTTGAGGGACTTTTGCGCCTCAACAGAAGGAAGTTTCGCACGGGAGTAGCGCTGCCAGGCCATGACCCCGAAGACGACACCCACCGCTAGAACTCCGGCGATAAATTTCTTTCCCATTAGCGTAACTCCTTCCAAATACTTTCTGCCAAACTCACATCTCGCGCTGGATTCATGATGGTTCGTTTAACTTTGGCCGGACGACCGGCCAGCAATAGAATCCTATCGGCAAAAAAAAGTGCTTCCGGAATATCGTGCGTGACCATGACCACCGTGACCGGACGCTCTCTCAGAATGCGCGCGAGATAGTCGCGCGTTTCGAGGCGAGTGAGATAGTCCAACGATGAAAAGGGTTCATCGAGTAGTAAGGCATCAGGCCTTCCGATCAAGGCGCGCGCGAGCTCGACCCGCTGTCGCAATCCCCCAGATAGTTCGCGCGGATAATGAAGAAGGTGCGCCTCAAGCCCTAATGTTTTAATCAAGGGTTTGAAATCCGCCTCGCAGTCGCTTGAAGCTCCCCGCAAACCGAGGCGGACATTATCTTCAACGCTCAACCATGGAAGAAGTCCATCGTGCTGATGCACACGACGGAAGCGCTTTGGCCGCAGCACTGAACCTGCCACTGGAGTAAGGTCGCCTGCTAAGATTTGTAAGAGCGTACTCTTGCCACAACCACTGGCCCCCACTATGGCGATGAATTCTCCGTGCTTGAGTTCGAGATCGATCTTCTCCAAGACGGCTTCTTTCCCATAGGAAAAACATAGGCCATGGACATGGAAGGTCTCAGCGTTCATGGCCCCACCTTACCTCTGGACGCAAAGCCAGACGCTGTAAAAGTGTGTCAGCACCATGGGCAAGAGCACCAATCACAATTATATTCACAATCAGCAGATCGATCCTCATGCCGTTACGTGCATCCATGATGGCAAAGCCCAACCCTTCACGGCCGGCCAGCATCTCGGCCGGAACGAGGATGATCCATCCGAGAGTCGCCACGAGGCGCGCAGTTTGCAGCAAGCTCGGCGCTATCGCGGGAAAGGTGATGCGTGAGAGAAGTTCCCAGCCATGAAAATGATGGTCGTGGGCCACTCGAAAATAAACATCCGGTACACTTTGGACGGCGTGGGCAGTGGCAAACAACCAGGGCAACACACAGCCGATGAAGATGAGGAAAATCACGGGAGGATCACCGATCCCAAACCAAACGACGGCAAACGGAATCCACGCCAAAGGAGAAATACTCCGCAGAAAATTAAGTGGCGGCACAAGAAGTCGACGCATGCGCGCGTGGTGACCTAACCACAGGCCAACCGGTGTTCCTATCAAGACGGCCAAGAATGACCCGGCGAATAGGCGGAAGAGAGAAGCATAGACATCAGCGCCCATCCGCCCAGACGTTACTTCATCGACGAGGCCTTGAAATACTTCAGAGAGCGAAAGACCGCTCATTTTTTACCCCGTGGCAAAAGACCCTTGAGAATCCACACATCACCTAGTAGCGCACAGATGAATCCACCCGCCAATAGGTAACCCAGCATACGAGGGGGTTCAAAGTAGGACAGCACAAATGTAAGGGCCACGACAGACATAATAAGCGCTGTCTGAAAGGAACCGATGCCTTTGTCCTCAATCCCATCCGTGATGCTCTTACCTTGGAACATGAACATGATGGCGTTATCCCCGGTGAGTCCAATGAGCGTGGAAGCGACAATGCAGGTCACAAAATTGATCGTGATGTCGCATATGAAGATCGCCGTAAGCATCACGGCCGGCCCCCAAAAAGAAGCCAATACGAGACTCGGAACATAGCGCAGATGTCCTGTTCCGATGCCTAAGAGTGCCACAATGAGTCCTACGGAAAACACACTTCCCAGCATACTTTCAAACAACGTGGAGATGAGTCCCTCCGAGAAATCCGCAAAGCCCACAAATTCTCCGGCCAACCAACACTCCCGAGCGGGACATAGCCGAATGATCTCCCGGCGGAAGCGATTCAGCTCGGAAGTATCGACGGTGGTGAGATAGAGGATGTCGCGCACTTCTCCGCTGCTCGCCTGATAGCGCTTACTAAAATCCAGCATCCCCAGCTCGCGCATCACCATCGCTGTTGTCAAAGCACTCGCATCCGCGGGAGCAACGAAGCTCACGAGTTGATCCCACGTTTCGACACGGCCAATGAGCGAATCACGAACAACCGCCTGACGAACCTGCGCTTTGAGTTCCGGAGTTGCTTGTGCGGAGAAGATGAGACCCGCTTCGGCCAACCATCCACGATCTTTTTGAATGAACTGCAACGTCTGTTGAAATGGATGATCGTCCGGGAACATTTCAGCTGGGGATTGAGTAAGACGAAAGTTTTTTACTGAATAAAAAGCCCCCACGAAGAAGAGCAATGCGAGAAATGAAAAGACCCGTGGCGGAGTCTTGTGTAGCCAGCGAAGAGGAGTTTCTTGAAAGCGGGCCTTCTCTGGAAGCACCCACGGACCGAGCCGTGGAAAGGCCTTCAAGAGCGCAGGCAACAAGACGAACAACGCGCTCCACTCGACCATGGCCCCCAGCGCTGCCCACAAACCGAAGCGTTGGATGGACTGCACATCCGAAGTTGTGAGGGAGAGGAAGGCCGCCGCAGCAGAGAGCGAAGTAAAAAAGCACGGCAGTGCCACTCTTGCAAAGCTTCCCATCCATTCTTTAGGTTTACTCATCATTTCATAGGAGACGAAAACGAAATCCTCGAGCGAGGCAACGGACAGCATGAGAAATAAGCACACCGAAAGTGGGTCGACGGCATGGCCGGCCCAGCCCATTCCACCGTAGACCACCGTCGCCGAAAGCCCGACCGTAAGAAAGTACAGTGGCCCCGCACGCCAGCTTCCGAACACTAACCTAAAGGCGAGGACGATCACGGCGATGGCCAAAAAGTTAAGCCACTTCTGCTCAAGCAATCCCACCATGGTGAAATACTCTTGAGCAGAGGTGCCCGTGAACTTTAATTCGAGGGGAATAAGCTCTTTAGTTTCAGCGAGAAGTGTCTTAACCAGCTCGGGATTAAACGTACCAAACATTCCCGGCGGATCGAGTGGCGCGAGACTTAAATTCACAGCGAGATCTTCGGTGGCGGGGCCCGTTAGAGTGTGTGACCAGGGAGTGGATGCTAAAACACTCAAGGGAACTTTCTCTGATGCCGGCATCATGCACACATCGGGAAGCAGTGTGGGATAGTGTAGCTTATCGCCCGTCACTTGAGCACGACGAAGATCAAAAGCAGAAATACTGTCGGTGATCTCGGGATGGCGCACCCTGAGAGTATGAATCCCCTGCTTAATCTTGCACAGATCTCCAGCGGTGAATCCACTGGCCGGTGCCATGACAAGAAATCCCAAAGAGGATTGACCACCAAATAGCTCTTTAGATTGCTTTAAGTCCTGCGTGGATTGCATCCGCGGGTCGAGTTGGTCCTGGATGGATACCACCTGGGTGATTTGTAGCAGACCACCAGCAAAGACGAGTCCCAGGATTGTGTAAGATCCGATCACTCTCCAGGAATGGTCACGGGCATAAGCGATGATCGCCTGGAGACCCTTTTCAAACCGCGAGAGGACGGGCGACATGAGGGGCCTTATCAGCGTAGCGACGCATAGAATTTAAGAAGAGTAAGAACACCCGCTTGCCTGGGTCATTCGGTAAACGCGTGAGACGAGTGTGGGCATTCTCAAGCGAGACGAGGGCACTTTCTGTTTCCTGAGCAACCCAGCGTTGCACTCGTTCATCGGCTTGCCAGCTCGCCGACGGAGTCGAGCTCGGCCAAGAATTCCCCCAAACCTCGACGGGGATATTCACCAGACCTTTATCTAGATCTTCCGCGAGATCACGCACCATCGAGCACCAAGCAAATACATCCAGCACGGCCGGCACATCTTTGGTACGGAGACGACTTCCCATGACTGCGAGGACGAGATCAAGGGACGCAGAAAAAGTCGCATGATGCTGCTGGCGAAGAGCGCTAGCATCGAGCGCCAGTTTGTCAGAAACGCGTCGCCGATCAAATAACATGGTCTTCGTGACACTCACGACAAGTTGAGCGATTTCTTCTCGTTCCGGCAGACTCTTCGTTTGAGAGATAAACGCGCGCAGGAGTTGCTGAAGCGGACTTTGATCAAAGCGCTCCGTTGCTAACGCCTGCAGTGCCTCTTCAACAATGTGCGCGGGCTCTCTCTCGGAGGCGCGATCACCATCGAGTAGATCATCGATGATTTGCAAGGCGCAGAACCCGTGGCGCAGCCGGCGTGCGAGATGCCAGTTTTTGAGACTAAGGCCGTAAAGCGCTAGGGCAATGAAACCATAGCGCCGATGCCGTTGATTGAATATCCAGAATTGGCGGAAGCATTCAGCCTCATCAACGAACACATGCTGCCAGGTCAGATCCTCATCATTAGAAAGTGCCGCGACGACTTCTGCGATGGGCGCCGGCGATGGTGCGTCCGCCGGACGTGGACCTTTCCACATTTCAAAATAGACTTTCCAAAAGCTTGGTTGCGGCGCCGTGGGGTCGACGTGACGAGGAAGATGATTCCATGGAAGCTTCGGGTTCGAGTGATGCACTTGGTGGTAGTGGTAGTTCAAGAAGAAAAAACGCGTGACGGGATTCACCTTGAGATTCCAGGCGCCTTTCAAGACATCACGCGGTGACCAAGCATGATCAGCGTACTGCAAAGAGCCCCATACCATACCGAACAGCCAGTAACAGGCAAACGTCGGCCAGAAACGTAAATCAAGAGCGTAGAAAAGTGTGAGCTGCAAGGCGATGACAAAAATCAACTCAAGGCGAATCCGCCATTTCTTCGGATGATCAATAAACGGATGCAGCATGATGGCACCGGTATTTTTGATGACCTTGCTTTCTGATTTTAAAAAACGGTAGCTCCACGGCATGAGTAAATACACCATCCAGCCAAACGGAATGGTGATCCAGTAAATGCCCGTGAGGATGGAATAGAACTGGGCGCGCTTCATGAAAAGATTGTCGCCAGGATAGTACATGTCGAACATTTCATGATCGGTGCGATTGCGCAGATGATGGCCGAGATGACAAACGCGTTGAAAAGTGAGACCTGTCGGAAAAAGTGCTCCATTCAAAATCCCCATGCTCTCATTGAGCCACGGACGTAAAGAATACACGCGGTGAACGGACTCATGGAGAAAGGCGAATACTGTATTAGCCACGTAGGAAAAGAGCACCGCTGCGAGGAGCATCATCCACCACACCTCGCTGTGAGATGCGACGTACAAGCTACTCCCCATAAGAGCAAAAGCCGTTAAGTTGATGAAGATATTAAGTCCCTCTGAAGGACGCGCGGATTTCATGCTTACTATCCAATCATGCCAACTTCCGCTTGTGAACCATCGCTTGTATAATCTACGAAGCATGAATCTCAAAACTCCCGAAGCTTGGTACTACGCAGATAAAAGTTCTACTTTTACCGCGCAACCACGTCTCATTTCACTCCCTGGTCGTGATGTGGTGCTCTACCGTGGTGTGAGTCAGAAGCTTTATGCCGTTCAATCACGCTGTGCGCACATGGAATCACCACTCGAGAAGGGGAAAGTACGCGGAGAAAATCTGCAGTGTTCATTGCACCAATGGATCTACAATACCCAAGGTGTTTGCACTGGTATTCCTGGTGCTCGACCAAGCGACATTCCTCGCTTTGCTTGTCTTGAAACATTTTCTATCGCTGAATTTCACGGCCATGTGTTTGTTCACACCTCACCGGGCCTGGGGCGCACGCTGCCCTTCTTTGAGGGTGTCAGTCCTGCCGAAGTTCAGTGTGCGCGCATGAGAGAACTGAAAGGCTTCACTCACTGGAGTGTGGCCGCCGCAAACGCGTTCGATCTCGCGCACTTTGAATACATCCATCACCGTCGTCCGACAGAAGCTCCTAAGATGGAACTGATCCATCCCGAAGCGATGAAACTTGAACTGCGATATGAAATTTCCGGTCACGCGCTGGCCGATCGCTGGCTCGTAAGTCGCTATGGTAAAATTGCGCAGCTGAACTATACCGTTTGGAATGGCAACCTCATCCTGGCCGAAACCAAGGTCGGGACATTCACCAATCGCATGTTGATCTGCGTGCATCCAGAGACGTTTGGTTTTAGTGCCAAGCTCTTGGTCTTGACCACTGACGCGAATTTCTTAGGTCGGGAGATGACAGCGCATTTCTCAAAATTGTTTTTTGAACGTGAGTGTCTTGAGTTGAAGGGCATTGCCATCAATCCAGAGCGCCTCGGGCCCCACGATGCTCTCATCGGTCAATACATGAACTGGTTGCTTCAGATGTCGCGTGAGAATGAGTTAGCGTCGCCAGGAAGCTTGACGACGAAATGGGAAAGTAATCCTACCGCAAAACCGGCCACCACATCCATGATGTGATGCTGCCAGGTGAAAATCACGGCCACAAAAATAAGTGCCATCCAGAATAAAAAAACTCCACGCCAGGCCATCGAGAGCCATTTCCACACCAGGCAAACCGTCAGCGTCGCGAGCGCGATGTGCATCGAGGGAAGAGTGTTATTCACACCGTCTAGGCCCCACACGATGTTATAGAAAAAATTCCAACCGGGAACATCCGCGGGCCGAACAAACGCAATCGGCGCTGGAAGCATGTAGAAAAAAGCTCCACTGATCAACGTGGCCAAAGCGGCGGCCCTGCCAAGCCGACGGATCTCACCTGGGTTCGTAAAAAAGATGGGTGTGAACAGCATGATGTTCAGCGAGACGTAGGGCAGAATCATCCAGGGAATGAAAGGAGTATCGAGTTCCCAGTCAAAGACGAAAGAAAACGTCTGTCGGGCACTCTTGGCGCGCCAGTTGGTATAGCCATAGATGAACGTGAAAAATGGTATGCACCAGGCACTCGTCCATAAGAACTGCTTTGCATTCAGTTTGATCATGGGCGGAGGTAACTCCCCCACACAAACCCGAGAAGAGACTTATGTTGGAGTGAGGTCTTCGCCTGTGGCGCCACCAGCGAGGCGTGGAGCTGTTCGAGTTCGCTCCAGTGTGCGCCCGGACGCAGATGATGTGCCGAATGATACCCGTTTTTGAAAAGTATGAAATTCAACAGTCGGCCCGTGTAATTGTGGCAGCGGTTCACACCTGTCTCATGCTCAAGTCCGTCATGCTGAACAAGATTCAGCACAAAGAGACAACTCATCGCACAGAGGCGAGTCGCAATAAAATAAATCAGAGTCACTTTGGGGGAGATGATGAGCGCGACCAACAGCAAACTTACGACAAAAATATTTTCAAATCGAATCTGCCTCTTGAGCTGAAGCGGAATCGCTTCGGCTCCGGCCCGCAGACTCAAACGAGGTAAAGAAAAAACGTGGACGACATACTTCACTAAACGAAGTGGCCCTCGAGTTTTCTCAAGCACCGTCGAGCGCAACCAATCGCTCTCACTATTGTTGTGCACATGGTGATTATAGATATGAGACGCAGAAATGGCCGCTGCCGGGATCCCCAGCAAACTCGTCAGACCGTAAGAGGCCAGTTGATTGGCCCGTTCATTCTCAAACAACGGACAATGAGACACATTGTGATTGATCACGTGGGCCACCAGCCCGAAGAACACATTCAAGCTGAAGAAAGCCACGCTCTGAGCGACATCCAACTCTGCGACGTAGGGGATGACGAGCACGACGCCCGCCACCACGAGAACCAGAAGAGTGCTGAAGTCGGCTTGGTAACGCATTACTCGATCATCTCAGCGATCGGCATGAACGCCATCCACATGCCCCAGCTCTGAGAAGCAACACGAAGATGCGCAGGAACATCCTTACCATTTTTGAGTGCCGGGAAAATCTGGCGATAGGTTTCTTTGTTCCAATCGACGCCACGACCGATGTTGTAGTTGCGGTATTTCATTGAATGAAGCTGACCGCTTCCATCTTTGAGCTGCACCTGTTTCCACTCATCGCCTCTTTCAAACGCCGTTGGCAAAAAGCCTTTTAGGTCGCGAGGAGGATTGCGGTAAAACGCTGGCAAGTCGACCATCACGGTTTCACCCGTGATGCCGCTGCGGAGTTGGGTTGGACCTTCTACCATCGCCAACATGTTCGCAATTGAAAGATCACCACCGCGCTCATAGGCACGAGCAAACGAGGCATCAAATAAGAAAGCATCCGTTGCTGGACGATCTTCACGCTTGATTTGATCCCAGACGGTGGCACTCAAACGCACGCTTTCTTGCAAATGGCGCAAAGAAAGGTCCATCCATTTTGAACCGTCACTCAACAAGACTCCGTAGTTGTTGAAGTCTGATCTGCGCATGACGGCCGCACGCTTTGACGATGGTGCGCCGTCAACCTCCGAAAGAAAGCCATCGGTGCCGTAGAGTTTTCCCAAGTCTTTGAACAGCTTCACGCTGTGTTCAGATGAGTAAGCACGTTGAAAGGTGATTTGTGACATCGCTCCATGAAGCGAGGCCAGCGAGCTGATGCGCTCAACTTCACCCACCATTCGGTAACGATCAATGCTGTCAGCAAACGATGCCTGACCGAAGAGAAGTTGATTATCCCAAACGATCCATTTGTCGCGCAGATCAATGGCCTGTAAGCGACGGGCCGCTTTCAAAAGTGAGTTGCGAACGGAACCGGCCATGAAAGCCGCGATGTCAGCTTCTGTTTTGAAGGCTTTCACGATCTGACCATCACGAACATAAGGCTGCGTGACGTAATCAAAGCCCGCCTTCCACTGCTCCGTGGGCATGTAGATGTTCATGCTCGCCGACGAGCTCTTCATCATGGTGAGAACGAAACTGTGGGTGATCTTTGCTTGGTTGAACACAGGGATACTGCGCCAAACCACTCCCCGCATCTCTCGCAAAGGAATCACTTGAGCAGCGAAGAAGCGCTGATCCTCTTCTTTGAACGAATCGTAGTTTTTCTCGAGGTCCGTGAGAAAGACTTCCAACTCTTCGCTGGATTTGATTTTGATGAAACGATCACGAGTACCGCGAAACTCCGCACTCATCATGGATTCATCGGCAGACTTCAGGTTACTTGGGAGACGCTTCTGAGCACCGAAGCGAGCTTTGCCCTCTTTTACTTGGGCGGGCGTGGTCCAGCGGTAGTTCGCCATGTCAGCACTAAAAGGAACGGTGCTACTGAGTTGCTGAAAATAAGGAACCGCATTTTTCGCCACGGCGAAACTTGAAACCAAGCTCAACGCCACGACTGCTAAGACCTTCATCTGGGACTCCTGTGAATGTGTTTCCAAGAGTATAAATTCCACAGGCACCCACGACAACCCAGGAAAACCAGTCTAAAATAGTCTAAACCCGTGAATATTTTACTCGTCCTCTGACAATCTTCACTCCCGGTGGCATCACTGCCGCATGAAAACATTATTCCTTGCGGTGATCTTAGGGACTGTTTCTCTTGCCCACGCTCAAGACAAGTACTACGGCGGTAAATCCACCGAGGCTACGCTGCGTTTTGTCGGCAACATCCGCTTGGAGCCGGGCCTCACGGCCACCCAGAAACGCGAAGCCATCGACGGACAGGTTCAGCATCTCATCGGTCATTTTCAAGCCGCCAGTTTCATCGCTGCCTATAAGTTTCCAGGCGTACTAGGACAAAACTACAAAGTGATCCTCGCTCGTGAAGTGGCCAAGGCCGGTGCCGTTGAAGTCAGCTACCGTTTTGAAGGCAAGGTGAACTTCCACCGCAATGCTTTTAGGAATGGTGACAAAACCACTGTTCCGCTGAATCTTCCGCTCGATCCAGCGGCGATTTACAATTTAGGTTTGGTGCGCGGAAAAAACCGTTGCACGGATGAGCACTACAACTCAGAAGGTGACTTCTTCTACTTCTGGGATCCGGACATGGAAGGCTGCCCACTTAAAGGCAACACCACCGATGTGCTTCGAATCAAAGGCACGCTGGAAAAACTTGAAAATACGAAATCGACTTATCCGGAATACGATCGCCTCTATGGTAAGGAAACACTGAAAGCCTCGATTTTCATTGGCTACATTGATAAACCTACTGCTCGCGATATTGGTGCTGTGACTTATCGTAACTTGCGGGACAGCTTGGCCCAGCTAGGACTCACACTAAGAGAAGAGCGGAAGCTATTCAAAATGACTGCTGCCGGTCGCGAAACGAGCGGTGGGGTGAATAACCGCGCTCGCTTTGATGGTGAGGCACAAACACAGCTTGGTCAGACCATTAAGCTTGAGTTGACGTTGCTACTCGCAGAAACGGAGAGCGACAACAGCGATCCGACGTTCCACACCCATCTTCTCGATGCGTACCAAAACTCTGATCTCGTCGCTTACGATGGCCACTCGGGTTTGGGTGGAAATCTAGATCTGAACAACTTGCCAGTCTTCAGCTTCAAGCGGAACTACCAAATCTTCTTCTTCAACGGCTGCAGCTCTTATCCCTACTTCAACCAAAATTACTTCGCCAGCAAGCCAGGCGGCACCCGCAACCTAGAGATCATCACTGCGGGGCTTCCGACACTCACATCAACATCTGAGAGTAACATGCTCGCTTTCCTGACTCCTTTTCTCAGCGGTCATTTGACCAGCTGGCAGACGATCATGAATCGCATCGAAGCTTCAAACGGTGAAGAAGACACCTACTTGATGGGCGTCAACGGCGACGAAGACAATCAATTCCTTCCTCGATAGTTTCGCACTATACTTGAGGGACTAAGGAGTCCCTCATGAATCAGCCGGCCGGTTTTTGGATCCGCATCCTCGCCCTCATCATCGATGCCATTCTATTTGGTCTCTTCCGTATGGCCCTCGGCTTTATCTTCACCATGATCGGTGTCATGCGCGAGCCCACCGAAGTGGAGCAACAGATTCTGCAAAAAATTGCACAAGATGGCGGTGGTCCGGCAGAACTCTTTGGTGCATCTCTGAAGATCGCACAAGAGACGGGCACTTTTATTGGCTCTGGGGTTTTCATTGTTCTCACCACTATTCTCACCGTTCTCTTTGTCGCCTATAAAGGCGGCACTCCCGGCAAGCTCGCCCTAGGTTTGCGCATTCGCATGGCGAATACCGATGCCAAGCCGAGCGTGTGGCGTGCATTCTTACGTGAGGTCATTGGGAAAGGTTTCTTGTGGCCACTCACGCTAGGAATTGGCGCGTATATGGTGGCATTCAACAAGAAGAAGCGCGGGCTGCATGATATTGCAGCTGGAACGATCGTGGTTAAAGCTGCAGACGAGTAAAAAAAAGAGGGACCCATTCGGGTCCCTCTCTCGAGAAGCAGGCCTAGATCATTAAGCTGCTTTCTTATTATCTTTGTTTTGGTAAGCCGAAATATCGATCACGTTAGAAGCTGAAGCAGGGCCACCGCTCTTCTTGTTGGCCATGAGCTTAGCGTGGTTAAGCGCTTTCTCTTCTTTCTTCGTCAGTTTCTTTTTGTTTTTATCACCCATAATTTCCTCCTTCGGAAACGTCCCGCATTTTTGGGGTATGCTCTCTTTTCGGCAGACCCAGGACTTTCTTGAGCGCATCACTCAATTATTCTACCGCGCTCTCATTTATTTCGTAAAAACAAAGAGTTACACCTAGCAGCGTGACCATGAAAGAAGGCGATCTGCCTCTTTGATGGGCCTCTTCTCTTTAGACAAAACCGCCAGCGTTCGTTATAAAAACTATTCACAAAATGTCGGGGCGTAGCGCAGGGGTAGCGCACTTGCTTGGGGTGCAAGAGGTCGCAGGTTCAAATCCTGTCGCCCCGACCATTTTTAATTAATAAAGCCTGCTCGCGCGTAAGTGGCTTTCAGGTCTTATACTTTTCTAATGAAATTCTTCTTTTTTGGTCTCCTGCTCACAAGTACGGCCTTCGCCCAGCTCGAAGGCCGCTGGCTCGGTGTGGGCGGCGTGAAGCTCAGCGATGGCACAACAACCTTGCTCTTCGATCCTGTCATCACCAAACCAGAACTTTCTCACTGGCTTTTCAACGCAGAACTTATTCCCAACCGCCCACTCGTTATTGAGCGGCTCAAACTTTGGAACGTGACAAAAGCTCAAGCCGTGTTCATCAGCCACACGCACTTCGACCACGCCTCCGACGTCGGCCCTGTCGCAGAACTCACCGGAGCCACCGTCTACGGAGGTCCTTCGCTCAAAACGCTCACCGCCTACCAGGCGCCCAAGGTTCCTTTCACTCTTGTGAGCAATCAAGAGACGGTGCAGGTGGGCGACTTCCGCGTGACGTTCTTCAAACGCCGTCACGCACCGATCATTCAGTGGGCCGACTGGCATTTCCACGAAGGCGATATCCCAAAAGATTTCAAAGGAAAATTTTGGCAGTTCTGGGGTGGAGAAACGTGGAGTTACTTTGTGGAGCATCCGCAAGGCAACACCCTCATCGATCAAGGCAGCCGTTTTGTGGAAGAGTTCCGCCCACTCGCGGGCAAAGTGAAAAACTACTTCATGGGTGTGGCGAACAAAAAGAGCGTTGAGTCCATGCTGGCAGAAAACTTTGGGATCCTTCGACCCACCAACGTCTTCGCAGTGCACTTCGATTTCTTCTTCCTGCAATCGGAGTCGATGGAAAAGTGGGTCATGCCCGGGATGCATCTCGAAGAACTCCGAGAAGCCGTTAAGAAACAGTACCCGCAGACGCGCTTTGAGATACCGGTGCGAGACGCACCTATCGCTCTCTGAGATTCGTCAGCACACGCGTGACTTCTGCACCGACGTAAAAAATAATCGACGAATAGTAGACCCACAAAAGCAACATGACCAACGAGCCGGCCGCGCCGTAGGCAGAGGCGATGGCACTCCTGAACAGATAAACTCCAATGAGATACTTGCCTACCGCAAACATAAACGATGTGAGGAGGCCACCGACTAAGGCGTTTCTCCAACTCAACCGATCTTCAGGGAGATACTTGAACAGCGCAGCGAAGACTCCGGCAAAGATGAGTAAGGACAACAACCAGTTAATGACCTTCCAGGTCAGCTGGTAGTCTTTGAAGAAGTAGGCAATCAGAGTGCTTGCTAACACTGAAACGATTCCCAGCAGTGCCAACGAAAACATCGCCACCACCGACAGAAGTCTGTGTCGTGCCCAAACCGTGACACCGTGACGAAGGCGAGGACCGACACGCCAGATGATGTTCAGTGAAGAGTGCAGCTGCACAAAGACGCCGCTAGCGGAGACCAACAATGTCGCAAGACCTAGAGCACCGGCCATGGTGCTGAGTTTGGTTTCAGCTTGAGCGTTATGCACGATGGCGGTGATGGCCCGGGCCGCTTCCTCGCCCATGAGCTTTTCGATCTCGTGTGCCACTTCGAAACTCATGTCGAAGCCGAAGAGGCCGACGAGAGAGAGCGTGAGGAGGAGAATCGGTGCGAGGGAAAGTGTGGTGTAAAATGCCAGCGCCGCTGCCAGCGTCATCACGTCATGCTTAATGAGCCCATCAAGGAAATCACTGACTATGTTTTTAAATCTGGCATTCATCGTGCCAGATTATAGTTCTGCAATACCATGGCATCAATACGGAGGCGCTCTCTCGCCAGCGTTTTATTGAGATAGTCCGAAATGACGCAGAAAACGATGGTGCCTTGGCGGGCTTCGATGAACCCCGACAGCGCGGCTGTCTTTTTCAATGTCCCGGTCTTCGCAAAAACTTTTCCGGCCAAATGCTTCAAGCGTTTCTTGAGCGTTCCATTTTTCCTGGGCTGTGCCAGTAAATTTCTAAACGTGCGGTAGTCGGAGTCGTGGCGGATCTTTTCCAGCAGCTCAATCTGAACGGCGCAGTTGGTTTGGTTGGCGTAGCTCAGACCTGAGCCATCGGCTGGATTGAACGTTTGATCGTTCACGGCAAGACCGAGGTTGCGATAGTAGTCTTTCATGGCCTCGGTGCCACCCAGCTTCACAAGCGTGTTCTGCGCCATGGTGTTGACGCTGTCTCTCAGCATCTGGCCAAGATATTCATCCGTCCGCGCTTTTTCTTGGTAGGCCCACCAGCCCGTGAAGAGCTTCATAGTGGAAGCCGGCTTGAGCAAGGAATTCGCATTCTTGCTGGACAACACTTTTGTCGTGCCGTCTGGACGAATGAGCTTAAAGACATGAGCGTAGCTTGGGTTGATCGCTTTCTCTGGAGTCAGGTAGGGGTCGAACTGGTCGGCCAGGAATTCTTCGGTGTCTTCAGCACTGTCTTGCGCCCAGGACACCTGAGTTAGGATCAAAGAAAGAATAAAGAGCCAGTGTTTTGTGTTCATGGCCAAGCTGTAGCACGGTTCACGAAAGTCACTGGAAAAACTGTATTTTTTACAACACGTAACTGAGGAAATGGTTCCAAACAAATACCGTGAAAAGTGAGAGAGGAACGCTGACTCCCACCATGAGATTCGCCAGTTCCTCGTCCAGGCTAAACTCTGCCGCAACGACGGCCGAGGTGATCATGGTCGCCATGGCCGCCTCTAGTAGAGTGACCCTTGTGACGAAGTCTCTTTGTCCAAGAATGAACACATACAGTACCAACAAAACCGCCGGGGCCAAGAAGAGTTTATAGAAGAGCCCAAGGGAAAGCGGTCTGCCATACCGACGTAAGGTACTGGGTGAGAGATTGAGCTGGAAGCCCACGGCAACCAACGCCAGGGGAACAAGTGTGCTCGCAAGTCTGGCGATGATGACTTCCGAAACTCCGCTAAACACAAAACCGAAAGCGGAGAGACCGCAGGCCGTGAGCAAGGCCAAAAACGGAGGAAAGGTGAATACCTGTTTTGGAATTGAGCGCGCTTTGCCATCACGGGGACGGCCGTAGCGTGAGGCCACGACAATTCCAAAAGTCGAGAGCACGAAGAAGGATCCGAGCTGATCCACCAACACTCCCCAGGGAACCGCTTCACTTCCAAGCAGGGCTTCTAGTAATGGAAAACCAACAAACGACGTGTTCCCTAATCCAGCAGTCAGGATCAAGGCTCCGGTGCGCGCGTCACTCCAGTTGCGACGTTTGCCGATCCAAGCAATAAGCGCCCATGACCCCGCAAAGAGCAGCCACCCCATCGAAGCCGGCAACAGCAAGGACCAGCTCAGTGCTGTCTTAGAAAAAAGTGCGGTGATCTGTAAAAGCACGGTCGAAGGAAATGAGATGAAAATCACGAAGGCGTTCAGCGCCGTATGCGTGTTATGCGGAAAACGGCCGGTGCGCTTCAGCAGCACACCCAAGACGAGACAAACGAAAATGAGAACGAGATTCGACAACGCTAGGTCACCACGCGCGTGCGAATCGAGCGGCTGAGCTTATTAATTTTCTCGGCGAGCGCTTGCGCTTGAGTCGCCGCGACGTCCATGACGATGTAACCAATGTGCTCATCCGTGGCAAGGAACTGACCTTCGATGTTGGCGCCCGCCTGCGAGATGATGCCGTTGATTTCACCCAAGACACCGGGTTCGTTGCGGTGAACGTTGAGAATGCGTGAGGTCCCTTTGCGAATAGACAAATCAACATTCGGGAAATTCACTGCGCCGGCACTTGAACCGATTTTTAAGTAGCGACGGAAACTCTCAGCGACTTCACGGCCGATGGCCTCTTGCGCTTCTTCCGTCGAGCCTGCGATGTGCGGGGTGAGAATGACGTTGGGAAGATTCTGCAAAGGTGAGATGAACTTATCCTTGTTCGAAGCCGGTTCATCGGGGAACACGTCAAGCGCACAGCCCGCAATGATTTTTTCTTTGATCGCTTGCACAAGATCTTCAATGACAACCACGGTGCCGCGAGAAGCATTGATCAAAAAACTTCCCATGCGCATTTTATTAAACTGCGCTTTGCCAATGAGCCCACGCGTTTCACTGTTCTCTGGTACGTGGAGTGTGACGAAGTCGGAATCTTCCAACAACGCCTCAAGTGTGGGCTTCACCCGGGCATTGCCCAGCGGAAGTTTTTTGACGACGTCGTAGAAAATTACATGCAGTCCCATGGCTTCCGCGAGAACACTGACCTGACTGCCGATGTGACCGTAGCCGACGATGCCCAATGTTTTGCCGCGCACTTCGCGCGAGCCATCCGCTGATTTCACCCAGCGACCTTGATGCGCCTGCGTATTGCGATCACCGAGTTGGCGAGAAAGCGCGATCATCTCAGCAATGACTAACTCGGCCACGCTGCGGGTGTTCGAGTGAGGAGCGTTGAACACGGGCACACCGGCCAAGCGTGCACTTGAAAGGGACACTTGATTGGTGCCGATGCAGAAGCAACCGATCAACGCGAGTTGCGGATTGTGCTTCAAGACTTCTGGCGTAATTTCTGTTTTTGAACGGATGCCGATGACGTTGTAATTTTTCAGCAAGGGAATGAGTTCTGCTTCCGCAGGTGCGTGAGAAATTAAGTCGACCTCGAAGCCTTCCGCTTCGAGAGCGGCCTTGGCGACTGGGTGAATGTTCTCGACGAGTAAAATGCGCGGTTTTTCCATAAATCCCCCACATTATTTTGTCACCTCAGAACGTGCTTGTTAAGCTTTTCCCATGAAACTACGTGTTGTTGATATTGAGGCCATGAAACGCAGTTATCCCCCCAGCATGATCGATTCCCTCGGCATTCAGATCACCCGCATCACGGAGGATTTTATTGAGGGAACCATGCCGGTGGATCATCGCACCCATCAGCCCTTCGGTATGCTTCATGGCGGTGCTTCGGTGGCCCTGGCCGAAACCCTCGGAAGTATCGGCGCCAATCTCTGCGTAGACCCGCAAACCCACTACTGCGTAGGCCTGGATATTAACGCTAACCATATCTCTGGGATGCGCTCAGGTACTCTGACCGGTATCGCAAAGCCGATCCATGTGGGTCGCACCACGCAAGTCTGGGAAATCCGCATGACGGGTGACGATGGGAAGCTGGTTTGTGTGAGTCGCTTGACCATGGCGGTGGTGACTAAGAAGCCCGTCTGAAAAGATTACCTGTCGCCCCCTGAAGATCCGGAACTGGGGTAAAACTGAACCTCACCCGGAGGCCCTCCATGCGTTTTTTTGCCTTAGGCCTAGCTCTCCTCAGCTCCCTGGCTGCGCACGCTGAACTTGCCACTCCCGTTGAAGCCATTGAACTCGCCATGGCAAAGCCACTCAAGTACGTCGGCTTATATCTCGATCCAGGCAGTGAATCCGGTACCATGAAATCCTGTGTGTTTCGCAACGACGATGTCACTGTGATTTACGAATACTGCCGCAAAGTGGAAGCTCCTGCTGTCTCCATTCGTATCTTCGTGAACGCATCCAACAGCAGCATCAACATGTACGCAGAAGGCGGACTTGATCCAAGCACGATCCGTCGCGATGCTTACTTCGATCCACTCTGGCGCGTACGTGCTGCTTTCAATCTTCCAAGCTACAAAGTAGGCATGACCCCGACAGAGCTACGCGACTACGAAGTGGAAACGAGTAGGCAAATCGGTTGCTCCGTATTCTTCATGCAAAACATGGGTCTCTACGAGCGCTGCTTTGCAGATAGCGGAATGGATGAAGAGTCAACGACCGCGTGGATTGAAAAGACCAGCGCGTTTTGGCATGAGCCGTCTGAGTCTTGGTATGAGTTTCAGAAACTCATGCGCACTAAGGTTGAGGCTGCGCTTTAAGTTCAACGATCTGGAGCGTGGTCATCTCGGCCAGCTCCTCGCCACTCGAAGCATCAGAGATCACATTCTTCAATTTCACTAAACCGTGACGGGGAAATTTTCCCGAACGGCTGAGCTGCATAACTTCACTGACCATCTTGAGTGTCATGCCTGGCAACGTGGGACGACGCCAACGAATGCCTTCTACGCCGAGACCAATCATGCCGCCGGCGAAGTGATGTTCACCCGTCACAAGCAAACGCATGCCGATCGAGGTGGTTTGCCATCCACTGGCGACGTGTTGTCCGAAGAAACTCGCCGGAGCTTTGACGGGTTCGGTGTGAAACGACTGTGGATCATACTTCTGCGCGAACTCGATGATCTCTTCGGCACTTAAAAAGTAATGGGGCCCACCGAATTTTTGTCCCACTGTGAGTTCTTCAAAATAGCGAATCATTTATTCCTCGGGATTTTTCGAAGCACCTTGCGTACAGGACTAGGCAGCAGCTGCGGCAGCATGGCCAAATCAGATTTTTCAAAACGCGCTTTCTGGAAGTAGAGCGCTTTGGATTGGCGTACAACGCGCTCGAAACTCTGCGCGTTCAGATCCACCCAGTTTTTTTCGGGCACGAGTTTCTTGGCACTCACATTGGAAAACTTGAAGGTGGTGTTGGCAAAGGCCATGTTGGCCGCCACCTGGCGATCGAACAGATGCTCTGGGAGTGAGCGCGGCTTCCCTTCTTCAATGGGAAAGCCATAGATCTTACCGATGACCTCCATCATGTGTCCGACAGTCACGCCGTTATCCATCGTGGCGTGAACAAAACCCGGCGCACCTTTCTCACGGATGCGATCAATCAACAGCAGCAACTGGTCTATTGGGAGAAGGTTGATTTCTGAATCAGGATTAATCGCCACGCGCATCTTCTTCGCACCCGCTTTTTTGGCGAGAGCAAAACCACGTAGGAACATATAAAAGCCAAAGCACTTACCAGTGTAGAACCCACGCTCGCCCTCACCCACCACGATGGATGGACGCAGGATGGTGAGCGCTGGCCCACCGTTGCGCGCGAGTTCAGTCAGCGCCATCTCGGTCGCCCACTTCGAGGTTTGATACCCGTTCACTAGTTTCGGTGTAAGATGAAGGGCCTCAGGAATATCCGCGGCAGGATTCAAACCGCAAGTGTAGGCGGTTGAGACAGCGATGAACTTCGTTGCTTCAGGCGCGTGCTCCGCAATGGCACGATACAGTCCTAAGGCCATACCAAGATTGTTATCAAGGGAGGTAGGCAGTTTTGACAGTGAGTAGGTCATATCAGCGGCAGCGTGGATCACACATGAGACATGATCCACACCCGACTGACGTAACAATTGAAGCGAAGAGAACTCTGAACCCGGCGCCCACGGCACCACCACAAGTTTATCCAGCGAAGGCACCTGTGTGCCATGCACATCCGCGAGTTCGCGCAGATGTTTGCTCACAGCTTCTTCACGTCCGGGACGCACCAAAGCTGCGACATACTCTCCACGCAAGAGTGCACGCAGGGTCCATTCCCCGCCGACAAAACCTGTTGCACCTGTAACGAGAGTCCACTTAACCACGGTTTGTTCCTAGATAAGGATGAATGCGCTGAGGAGCGAGTCCACCGGGATTAAACATATCGCTGGGATCAAAAGCTTTCTTAAAAGCACCCAACATCGCTTCACCGCCAGGACCGATTTCTTTAGCGAGCCAAGGCAAATGCTCCGTCCCCACGGCGTGGTGGTGACTCAGAGTTCCCCCCGCAGCAACAATCGCATCCGTCACACGCGCTTTCATGCGGTAGTAACGCTCGAGAGGTTTGTCTCCGCCTTGCAGGGCCCAGGTGAAGTACAAACAGCCCCCCGTGACGTAGGTGTGTGACAAGTGACAGCCCACATAACCCGGAAGATTTTCTTCCGCGCACCCCACGCGCACGGCCTCGAGGACAGCGGCGTGTAACTCCGGCAGTTTTCCCCACGTCGTCGATGTCTCGGCCACATCCGCGATGCCACCGTAGTCCATGATGTAGTCGCGCAGGTATGGCGTGTTGTATTTATCTTTCGACCAGGCCGAGCCGATGGAATCACCCAAGGGAAAGCCGCCGTGTTTTTTAAAAACCGAAGCGGCGGCCGATGCGAGATGAGCGGTTTGCTGATCACTTCCTTCAAAGCCCACTACCATGATGGCCGGTTTGGTGTAGCCCAAGGTCTTAAGTAACTTCTTAACGGGAAACTCCACGGCACTCTTCAAGAGAGGCTTCGGTGATTTCAAATTGAACGCCAACTCCGTTTCGCCTTCGTCTTGTAAACGGACGAGGCTCGGCTTGATATCAGCTTCATGGCACGCCTTCACGGCGGCGAGACCTTGCTCGAACGTTTTGAACAAATAACCGACATAGCGTTTAGATTCAGGAATCGGATGCACGCGCATCCAGGCGCGCGTGATGATGCCAAAGCATCCTTCACTGCCAATGAACGGTCGCGCGAGATCAGGTCCTGCCGAAGTCGCAGGAAAAGGTTTGAGTTCAAGCACATGTTCACTGGTCACCGTGTGAAGAGCTTGCACCATATCTTCAATGCGGCCGTAGGCATCCGACTGCATGCCAGCCGAACGAGTCGCAATCCAACCACCCAGCGTAGAGAATTCAAAGGAATCAGGAAAATGACCGAGAGAAAATCCGCGTTCGCCCAACTGCTCTTCAATGGCCGGCCCGACGGCGCCTGTTTCAAGCAGCGCCAGATTGGAGTCTTCTTGCATTTCCAGCAAGCGACCCATGCCGCGCATATCAAGAGATAGCACGGGAAGCTTCGCTTCCTCTTTCACATCCAGCGCACCAGCGATGTTGGTGCCACCGCCGAAAGGAATCACGTGGACTTTGTTTTTCTTCGCCCAAGCAATCACGGCAACGACCTCTTCGTGTGAAGCCGGCCATGCGATGATGTCTGGGGCGGTTGCGACAATGCCGGCACGGGCACGCCACAGATCCGGAAAACTTTTTCCGAAGGCATGCACGAGTCTTTGGAAATCATCGATCGACGCACGATCGGCACCCAGCAGAGCTTCGAGTTCTTTGAGCGTCGCTGCGGGATCGCTCAAGCGATTGGCCGGCAGTTTGATGTCTTCCACGTTGATGGCGGGATGATACAAATCGCGACTCATGCCGAGCTTCTCGCGCACGAAGGGCCATAAATCAGGTTTGTCTTCCATGGGGAATGTAACGTGTGGGTGACCCCAGCCGTGCCACTTCATCGAAGGAGGAGCAGAAAAACTCATGGAAAGGTTTTACAACCCTATGGGCACTTACCGCAACTGACTGTTGGTAACATCGTGCCTTTTACGCAGGCCTTCCCAGGGAGCGGGAAACAACGACGCAGATCTTTTTGCGTCTGTTCGCAGTCAGCTTCCTCGAGCATGATACTCATGACACGTTTGCCATCTTTATTGTGATGGAAGTTGTGAATGAAACTTTGGCAGTCCAACTCTAGAGATTCTTTAGCGGTTGGAGTCGACATGATCCAATGCCAGTCCATCCCCTTCACTTTCCTGAATGAGGTGGCCTGAAAAGGCCCCCAAGCATGGGCCAATATGGGGAGCGAGAGCAGCAAAATAAATAAACGCATTTCCCTAGTGTAGTCACTCTCGAGAAAAGCACCTCCTGGGCGATTTTGCCGCGCTGCTCGCCAGCATTTACCAGACGGAAACGCTATTGTTCTTGCTGCTCCAGGCTGTTAAATTTATAACTCAAGTATGTCCTCCAGTCGGCACCCGTAGCTCAGCTGGATAGAGTGTCAGCCTCCGAAGCTGAAGGTCGTGAGTTCGAATCTCGCCGGGTGCGCCATTTAAATCTATCATTCTTGTCAGTGAGCCAGATCCTATGAAATTTCTTCTTATTATAGTTGTACTTATTTTTGCGGCCTGCTCACACCAAGCACCTACTTTATCTCCCCCGCAAAAGAGCGCCGTGTGCGTAGACTTCTTGGCTAAGTGGAAATTGAGCCATCCACAAATCACATTCGTTGGCTGCGAAAAAGAAGATGAAGCTAAGCACACTCAGCCAAAGCTCTTTGCAAAGTACACTGTCAAAGGAATGGACGCGAAGTCAGTGGAAAAGTATCTAGCTTTGCAATTTAAAATGAGACCACTCCATTTCGTTTGCTGTGGATGGAGTCCGGAAGCTCGCAATGACACCCAACTTTATCCAGATCAAGGTCGCGGCACTTATCTTGATGTTGAATACGAAAACTATTTTACCATCGCTCTCATGAGCGGTGAGACCATTGAGAAAGATTGGAAGAAGATCGATTTCACTGTCGTCGTCGAAACGTACTATAAAGAAATTTAGACTACTTAAGTTTGTCAGTAGTTACGACCGTTAACCCGGTCTCTTAAAATTTGCCCCTCGCTAGGCCGATAACAGATTTCAGAATTCATTCACCAGGGCCAGGAGGGCGTCTTGAAGACATCAGTAACATCTCTGATCTTTGGATTCCTCATCACCTCCGAAGCCATCTGGGCCAATCTCCTTGATCGGCGAGGCTTTGTGCCGACCTTCACGGCTGAGTTTAACGAGCCTGCTGGATCTCCGGTAAACCCGGCCGTATGGAAGACGAACTATTACTTTGGAACTCAGCAAACGAAAACTTGGCCCAACGGCACACCCGTCACGATGGCGCAGCAGGCCTCCAGTCGAATGATCACGGGCGAGCGGCAAGTCTACGTTGATAAGGATTACTGCGGGCGAAACGCCACCTGGGTGGGGAATGGGTATCTCTATTTGACGGCGTCAAAGGCAGACCCCCTCGCGAAGAAAACCTGTGGCCAAGGGACGCGAGATTTTCTCTCGGGCCTGATCACAACGCAGAAATCCTTCTCACAAACCTATGGCTACTTCGAGATGCGCGCCATCCTGCCACTGTCGTCAGGAACCTGGCCTGCGTTCTGGTTGCTTCCGACGAACAAAACGGATTCGAACCTAGGCCGCCTCCCCGAGATCGATATCGTCGAGCACTGGGCGGGTCAGATCACCGTCATGTCACAAGGGAGACCTTACGTGATTAAGCGCACGGGAAAGGTCGTCTCGACACTCCATCTTGGCTCAAAAGGGCATGAGTATAATATCAGCAATTCCCAGAACCCTCCCGTGATCGATGTGGCGAAGTTCCATGTCTACGGAATGCTCTGGACGCCCACGGAAGCCATCTTCTACTTGGATGGAGTCGAAACTTTCCGCACGCCCTTCGTGAACGACGATCCCCATTACATACTCTTGAACCTGGCGGTGAGTGACACGGCCGGAGACCCGGCTTTGGGAACGTATCCGGCGCAGTTCATCGTCGACTGGGTGAGGGCCTATAAGACGAATTGAGCAAAGGCCTTGGGTGTGAAGCTTTGATCGAGATACTCGTTCATAGATTTAGTACGTAAAAATCCGCTGCGACTTCATCTTCACGCCGTCGATCCAGCACTGCATGCCGAGAGTGTCGTCGGTCATGGCCGCTGGGTAACCGGGCCAGTTCTGCGCTTGCAAAATGGGCGTGGTGGGGTCCGTACTATTGCAGATGATGATGGTGTCGAAGCTCTCCGCATGGGCCACTTCGCAGTCGGGATGTGCGGGGCCGTGTGTCGGATAGTCGACGTTGGGTTCGCACTCAACGGCGAAGGCTCCGTCTTCCCCATAGATGAGGAAGTCGATGCCGTTGATCGTAACGACGTTGAGGGTTTGGCCGCGCGTGACAGTGCCGTAGCTGCTGACGACCGGCAGCGGGTTGGAGAGATCAGCCAGGAGTTCGCCATTATGCAGGACCTGGCCCGAGGCCGGGTAGGAAAGTTCGGCGATCACTGCATCGATGGTGGGCTGGGGAGTTGAGACTTTAGACTTACCGCCAGAGGAGCCCCCGCAGGACGCGAGTACGAGTGACAACAAAAGTAATAGGGTCAGTTTCATGGTGCTTCCTCCTCTCTTTAGAGAAGCAACATGCGTGCCATGACACCCATGGACAACCCCTCAATTTAACAGGTTGATTTTTTCCCAATTGTCACCACCTGGTGCCGCGGTAGACAGCGCGCAGGATGCCGATCTTGCGATCAGCGACGATGCTGAGTTCGTCTACGACGAGTGGCGGTGAATTGTCAGATACGGTTGTCATAAAGTGATGGGGTTTTGACGGTATACTTACCCCTGACAAATAGCCCCCAGGCGTGTTTCAATCACGGTGCCATGACACACAAATTCAACGAAGAAGCCGCCAACGAACTGGTCGACGAGATCGGCCAGATCATCCTCGGCGACGAGGCTTTGGACAACGATGATTGGGAGTCGATCTCTCAGGTCATACAGCTTGATGGCAACCATGACACGAACGGCTTTATCTATCACTTCGAAGGCAATATCTCATCAAGTACCCCTGATAAGTCTGAGATTCTCGCAGTTGCGAAAGAACTCCAGAAAGTCATGACGGTTGATGGTGTGACATGGAAAGCTGTTCTGGTGCAAATCACACTGCCCGAGTTCGAGATCAAGGTCTCATTTGATTATGACAATGCCACGACGTGGCCGATTCAAGCTGAAGCCCTTAGACCTGATCGTGTGGAGAACTGAAAATGAAACTTATTCTACTTACGACGCTGCTTCTTCTCCAGGCCTGCACCATCACTCGCTACTATCCAACGAAGAAGTTGAATGGGCAATTGGTTAAGCTCCAGCGCGAAATGGATAAAGACCTCGCGAAGATTGATTCGGATTACGCCAAGAAGCAGCCGCTGACAAAATCAAAAAGCCTGGAAGCCGCTTACGGCCAAGTGCAGACAAGCACGCAGAAGCTTAAAGCCTCGATAGAACACATCCGCAAGACCATCGGCAAAAAAAGCAAAATCGTCTCAACCGACCCGGCATTCAAAGAGCTGAGCGAGTTCGAAGAACGATCGAAGTCAGAGCTTGAGGTGGTTAACAAGAATTTCAAAGGATACCAAGCAGCCAGCAATGCTTTACCGGTCGTCAACGTTGCTCAATTTAGTGGTGAGCTCAAAAAATTCATCACGGAGCTCAATTCTCAATGTGCCAAGCTCGACGGTACTAACCAGCACGTTAAAGAATTGAAGAAGATTCATGATGAGCTAGTGGTTTTCCAAGAGCGCTTTCTTAAGTCATCTGCCGGCCAAGAGTTTTACCTCATCACGGCCGAGCATCCCCAATTCACAGAACTGCAGAAACGTATCGACCTTCAAATTAAGGCGTATAACAAAAGATGAAAACACTTCTCCTCTTGTTGCTACCGACACTCCTTCATGCGCAAACGACATTTCCCAAGGACTTTGTCTTCGGCGTCGCCAATGCCCCTGGACAGGTGGAAGACGAACTCAATGATGTCTGGCTTAAATGGGGCCAGCAAGGAAACGTCCGCAGCTGGAAAGTGACGGCCAATCCTGAGCGCCGTTTAGAATTTTGGACAAAGCCTGCAGCGGAGTTAGATCTCGCGCGCGACCTAGGCGTGCAATCGTTTCGTATGGGCGTTGACTGGGGTCGCATCATGCCCACCCCGACTACTTTTGATGTTAAGGCGATCGAACAGTACCGCTCCATACTCAAGGCGGTGAAGGCCCGCGGTATGAAAGTCATGCTGACCCTCATGCATCATTCGGTTCCGGTCTGGGTGCAAGAGCAGAATGGCTGGCACGAGGAAAAGACCAAAGCGGCGTTCGTGCAATTCTCGAAGCGAATGATCGAAGAATTTGCTGCCGATGTTGATTGGTGGATCACCTTCAACGAAGGCAACGTCTACATCGTGAATGCTTACGTCGTCGGCATGTGGCCGCCGGGAAATCAATCCTCTCCGTTCGCGCTCTTTGCCCTCGGGCCCATCCGCGGCTCGGGTGTCGTGGCGATGGACTTCATGACTGATGCGCATAATGAGATTTACGACTGGGCCCATCAGAAATTTCCCACCATCAAGATCGGCCTCGCGCATAACATGGCCCATTACACAGCAGTAGGTTGGTTGGATAAAATCGCGGCCGGTTTCGCCGATCGCATGATGAACTGGCGGATGCCTGAGAAGGCACGCGGCAAGATGGATTTCTTTGGCTTTAACTACTACGGTGCCGAATGGATCAAGGGTCAAGGCATTGATCTCGGACTGGATGTTGAGTATTCAGAATCAGGCAGAGCGATTGACGTCGCCGGGTTGCTGGGACTGTTGCGTGAAATCCATCAGCGTTTTCCCAAGATCCCCGTGATCGTCACGGAGAATGGCATCGCGGATGTGAATGACGATATAAGGGGCGCCTACCTCGTTGAGCATCTTATGGCGGTTTCTCAGGCCATGAGCGAAGGCGTGCCGGTGCAAGGCTACTACGTCTGGTCTTTAACGGATAACTTAGAATGGTCGGATGGTTACTGCCCGAAGTTTGGTTTAACCGCCGTCGACCGCACCACCTTTGAGCGTAAGCCCCGCGGCAGTTTTAAACTTTATCAAAGCATCATTAAAACACAGGCGATAAGTGCAGAGCTGCGTTCACAAGAATGGGCTAAGGTTTTGGCATTGCAAGGCAAGGATCGTCCGTTTTGTCGAGATGCTGATGGAGTAACGGCGTTTGATGAGGCCAAGCCACGTCCCTATTCTCGTCAAGACTGGAGACTCCCACCAGCTCAACGTTTGTGAGATTCACAGATCAAAAACTTCTGATTGGTGTCTACAATCGTCGCAGCTCCAAAGAGCTTCTTGAGCTTCACTTGATAGCCTAAGTGAGTATTACCGATCACTCGGAGCGTGCCACCGACCTTCAATGCGTCGTAGGCATCTTGAAACATTTGCTGAGCAATAAAATCACCGACAGTGGTGCCTTGATGAAAGGGCGGATTACATAGCACGAGATCCAGCGTGCCCTTGGGCTGCCCTTCAAAGCAGTTGGTCCAGATGTAACTGGCCTCATCTTTAAAGTGTTGCTGATAGTTGGTCTGGGCACTTTCGATGGCCATGGCCGAGTCATCACTGAAGATGATTTTAGCTTCCGGGTTAAGCATCTTCGCTTTAATGCCAATCACGCCGTTGGCACACCCGAGATCAAGAATTGTTTTAAAATCACCTTTGGGTAGGTGACTTAAGAAAAAGCGCGAACCAATGTCGAGCTTGTCGCGACTAAAAAGATTTGAATTATTGCTAAAGGGAATCTCAAAGCCATCGAGTTTCACTGATTGGGGAAAAGCAGATGGCACGGGAGATCTTTCAAAGCACGCGAAGACCAAGCGGGCCTTCTTTTCGGCAAGGCTCGTCGTCGTTTCCCCGATGTATTTTTTAAGGAGATCAAAACTCGTCGGGGCCAAGTGCTTTACCATCGAGCCGCAAATGAGTTGGGATTGGGCATGGAGGTGATGCGAGAGGCGGCAAAGAACATCTTCAAAATAAGACATGTTCTTGGGGATTTGGACCAGCACAAAATCGTAGAGACCTGTGAGGGCCTTAAGACTATTGATCGGTTGAAGCCGTTGTGCGCTGTTTTGGCGCAGGCCCATCATGCTCACGAAAGAATCCGTATAGGTTGTACAATCCTGACCTTCCAGACCACAACTTAAGGCGCCGAAATGGTCATTGATAATGAGGATACGCTTGCCGGTTAAATTCTGACCTTTCACGTGCTTCAAGATCAGTTCGTCCGCGCTGTCCCATGCCTGCAGGACATCGTTCTTCTTTACTGGATAGCGGTTGAGGGTTTGCATACTAGTAGTGCGGCGGTTTGCTATCCATATCTTTGACCGCTTCAACGACCCCTCTAAGGTCGATGAGCTCTTTCTCCAAACGCTCAATCCGCGTCTGTTGCTCAGTCACGATCTTATTCAGTTGCTGAATAAAATCATCCTGATGGGAGAACTTGATTTCTAAATCAATAATTCTGGCTTCACTCATGTGTAATCATTACATCTTCTACCCTCCAAAGGCCATCTGGACCCATAATTATTCATATGAGATTCAACTTCCCGTCTTTCCTGCTTTCCATAAGCCTCTCGCTTAGCGCTCATGCACAGATCATGGTGGTGAGCGACATGGATGACACCATTAAAGTGTCTCATGTGCTGGACAAGGACTCGACCTTGGCCAACGGGCCCATGATTCGCAATGCCTTTATCGGTATGCCTGAGCTTTATCACGCTATCGTCGAGCATCCGAACATGCTCACCCTCAAGTACCTCTCGAACGCACCTAAGAATTTCATTGGTGATCTCCACGAGAAGTTTCTCAAAACGAATAACTTCCCCAAAGGGGATCTTGTCACCCGCCGCTGGCGCCAGATATTCAGCGGCAACACCCATAAGATCGATTCTCTTCGCGGCTTTATCAAAGAGTACCAACCTCGCGAGATGATTTTGATCGGTGATAACGGCGAAGCCGACACCGAAATCTACGCACAGATTCGCAAAGAATTCCCACAGATCACCGGCCCGACTTACATTCGCGTCGCCTACTCTATGATCAGCCGCAAAGAGAGAGGGAAACCACTACTTCCAGGGCAGACAGGCTTTGCGAGCAGTATTGATGTCGCACTTGATTTAATGAATAAGGGATACTTGAAGATGGAGGCGGTTGAGGACATTGTGAAAACGACTGCACCCGCCATGCTCGCTGAAGGCTGGTTCGAAGAACACGGTCGCCCCATGGCTTTTCCGGCCTGGTATGATTGCCGAGATTATATCCTGCCAGAGTTGCCGACTTTAATTGATGTGGATGCACATGAGCTTTTGCAGAAGTATGGTTCGAAGGTGAGCCAACGGTGTAGTATCCCCGCCATCGAGTACTGATCGGGCCCCTCTGCCCACATTTCGAAATTCCAATAACCTAGACATCCAGGCTTTCGGCTTGGATTGTTAGGTTTAGCCCAGCAACCGTGAAAAAGATTCAACTCCCCTCTGCCAGTTGTTATGTGATGGTAGTTTTAAACATCTATATCCATACCCCTGGGGATTTCTCATGAAAGCACTCATTGCCGTACTCGTACTCGCAGCTTCTCTCTCACAAGCTCGTGCTGCTGGCTGCGATCCAGTTCGCGCCTATACGTGCTCGGGCATAATCCGTGGCACGAACATCTCCTACTACGTATCATTCGAAGAAATGATGAAGGTGCTCGGCGGCAAGACCGGCCTGACCTACGACGAGAGCCAGGGCTTCGGCGAGGAAACCAACTGCAAGATCCCCACGGGCGCCGGCTCTACAAAAATCAAGTCCCTCGAATCCGACGACTTCCTCACTGGTAAGATTCTCGCTTCAGTGAAGACGTCGCACGGCTGGGCGAAGGTGATTTGCGAAGAAATCGCTGGTGGATTTTAGTACCGCGATTTCCCAACCATAAAAGTGGTCATTTTATGCTGAAGAATACTGTTGCTGTGTTGGTGCTAGGCTTCTCACTTTCACAAGTGGGACATGCCTTCGAGTTTTCGTCTTGCCGCGAGCAACGTCCTACGATGACCAGTAATCACAGCAGCGCAGCCAGCAATAAGCTGCTCGAGTTTTGCCGCTCCAAAGCAGCAGACTTCAGACCCTCGGCCATCTCAAATTTCTTGGCGTCAGATCTGAAAGCGAGCTTCAACTGCACCTACGCCGCCGAAATCGAAAACAACATCCGGGATTACGAGAAAAAGGTTTCCTGCTTCTCAGAAAGCATGGCCAACAACAAGCCGTGCCAAGAGATCCGTAAACACTTCGACGCTTACACCACGAGGAAATACGTCGAAAGTTTGCGCGCGCTCATTCGTTCTCAGCCCTTTGAGGACCGCGATTTCCACGGCTCAAGCTCCTTCAATCTTTCGAGTTCAATGACCACGGAACTTGGGATGCTGGAGATCGAGAGAACACCGCAGCAGCGGATTGAATCTCTCATCGACGGAAATGTCAGTGGTAAGGCCGGACTTGCCAGCCTCAGCTTCGAAGGCATCAACGTGGACTCTGTCCTCGAACTGATCGGTCTCGATGTGGGCATCATCGGCGGCTACCAACGCGTTCCATTGATCGACAAGGCACTCCTCGCTGAAGAACGTGATCACTTCGTGAAATTCGTCGGTGCGACTCTTGTGAACTGTAACAAGGGCGTCAGCACCTTCAATGACTCGTCATTCAATAAGGCCGATCGCGCTTTCATGGTCAAGGCCCAGCTCTGTGAAAAAGATTTCGTCCAACCACTTCTGCAGCTTCGCCAGCAGGCGAGCGCAACCGAATACTTTCGCATCGTTTCGGAAGCCCCCCATCTCCCCTACCTCAACGTACAAAAACTTCCGTTCACGAGCACCACTCTCTCCTCGGCGAACTCGCGTGCCATGGCGAGAAAAGCTTTCGAGCAAGTGCTCGCCAACATGAGAAAGATTCAACGGATCCTTCTGACGAACCAGGTCGACTACGAGATGGAGTCGGTCCTGCTTCCCGCGATGGACCACTTCATCGGACAAGGTAACAACCGTAAATTCTGCCCACAAGCCGAACAGATCCTTCGCCTCCGACCCATCGCCGGTGCGACCACCGCGGTCAAAAATTTCTTCATCAACCAACTCGCCTACAGCTCTTGCTACAGCGTCCATACGGCTTTCGGTGCGCCTCATGTTGGTGCTGCGACCTGTCCCGTGGTGATTGAGACGAGCAAGCTCGCGCTCGCCGCGGAGAGATCTCTCACGCTTTCGCAGTCGTTCACAATCTTCACCGACGAAGATGACCGCATTTTTGAGGGCATCGTGACTTCCAATGTTCTCGTTCATGCAGACGAAGATTTCGTGCGCGCCTATGGGCGACTGGCCGATGTGCCGAAAGATGTCATCATCGGAATGATCTCGGATCCTGTCGAAGAGATGCTTGCGAGAGATCTAGTCAAACGCGGCTACTTTCCGACTCCGCGCAAGCAAGACGGCTCTCCTGACACTGAGAAGGCCATTAAGAATGCGAAGAAGTACATCAGCGCGATGCGGAAGCTCTCTGGGCTTGACGGGTTTGAGACACGTTGAGATTTCGTCGCTGGAACTAATCCAGCTTGCGAGAGTTCTTGTACACCGTCGCCGCCAATGAATGCCCAAAGGGCAGATACCGATAGAGCCCTGTCATGACTTTTCCACTGAGCGTGGGAATGATTTCTTTTTCACCACGCAGCACTCCCGCGACGGTTTCTTTAGCACAGGCCTCGGGTGTACTGGCGATGCCTTTGATCTTCTCCGGCAATCCGTACTTACTTCCGACTTGCATGATGCCCGTTTGTACAAAACCGGGAACCACCAAACACGTTGAAGCAAAAGACTTCTGCGACTCCAGTTCTAACTGTACGGCGCGAGTGAAACCAATCACAGCATGTTTGCTAGCGACATAAGAGCTCATGTCACCACTAGGAATCATGCCCGCCGCAGAGGCCATGTTGATCACACAACCGCCCTTGCGATTGAAAACCTCGAGCCAAAAACGAGTGGCCGTGATCACCGCATTGAAATTCACCGCCATGACTTTATTAAAATCAGCTGCGCTGACTTCATGAAACGGGCCCAGCACGGCGATGCCAGCGTTGTTGCACCAATAAGCGATCTCAGGGTGAGCTTCATGAATCGTTTTATAGGTTGCGAGGGCTTTCGTTTCATCGGTTACATCGAGCTGATAGTAGTCCATGCCCTCAGGGCCATTCGTTGAGAGATCAACGCCGACGACACTGAGACCTTTGGCCTGGAATTCTTTGGCCAGCGCGCGCCCGATGCCGCCATTGATACCCGTGATGACGATTTTGCTCATAATAAAATTCTTTCGAGTAGTTTATGAAAGTCTTCCGGATGGGTGCGCATCGGCCAATGACCACTTTTCATTTTATGCAAATGAGCATCTTGAAAAAAGCTCTTGAGCTCCGCTTCCGTCGGCATTTGCAGGAACGGATCATACTGACCAAAGATAATATCTACGCGATGTGGGATAGCCGTGATGGGCTCCAGCAGTTTTTTTGGAGCTCGCAGCGCCATCTCTTTGTAGCGGCCAAGTCCATCCAGCACTTCCGCTGAATTGCTCCGCAACCGGTCGTGGCCCGGCAGTCGGCCACGATCATAGACAAAATTTAAAAGCTTCTTAGCGAACGGTCGTAGAGTGGTGGTGTTCACCAGTGGATTCACAAACACACCCATGTAACTTGATTTCATCAGCTGCTTAAGACCGCCGAGTCGACGAACAAACATACCAAGGTCCATGCTATTCACCAAAACGATGCGCGAGACACGCTCGGGGTAACGAAGTGCAAATTCCGTGGCGAGGGGTCCACCCATATCATGACCCACCAAGACCGCAGGGCCTTCTTCAGTCATTTCATGCACACGCTTGATTTGCTCTTCAAAAGTAAGCGAATGCAATTCGGGCGTGCGACAAACGGCACGGCCCTCGAGGAATTCCACGGAATAACGCCATACTTCTGGGTTATCGGGGAAACCATGTAAAAAGAGAATTCTCATAACGTGTTGATACTAGCATGAGGAATTCACCCCTTGGCAAAAACACCTACTTCCGGCGTACAATGAGGGTCATGGCACTCTTGATAAACGTAAGAAAACCACAGTTTAAATTCGACTCTTCTGTGCCACGTCACTGGCTCGCCCAGTCACCGTTCCGAACGCATTTATGCAACAGTTTCACTCTACTTTTTCCCACCGGGGAAAAGTTCTTTATTCGCTCACTGCAAAAATTCGTTCCGACGTTGCAAGATGCGACTTTGCAACAAGAAGCCAAACTCTTCATCCGCCAAGAAGCCCAGCATGCCCTTGAGCACGACAAGTTTCTTACGAACTTGCGTGAGCAAGGCTACGAGATCGACGGCATCCTGCGTTTGGTGGAAGACGTCATCACTCGTTTTGTAGAAAGCAAAACCAGCGACGAGTTCCGCCTGGCGCTCACCGCCGGCTTCGAACATCTCACCTCTCTTCTTGCTGAAATCGGCCTGGAGGAAAATTTCTTCGAGAATGCCCATCCGCAAATGAAGGCCCTGTTCGAGTGGCATGCGCTCGAAGAGATTGAGCATCGTTCGGTGGCCTTTGATGTTTTACAGAGCGTCGACAAAAGTTACCTGCGCCGAGCTGCAGGACTCATGAGCGCCTACTTGATTCTTTCTGGACTCACTGGCTATGTGACAGCGAATCTCCTCTGGCAGGATAAGGTTTTGCTCAAGAAGGATACCATCCGCGAAGGGCTCAACGTCTTTGTCTGGGAGCACGCGCTTCTTCCGAAAGCGATGAGCATCTTTGCCCGTTACCTGCGTCCCGGGTTTCATCCCGGCGAACAGAATCACCTTGAAGCCTTGATCAAAAAATTCTTTCCGAACGAAGTTCCAGGCGTCGCGTGATGCAAACCCTCGAGCAAGTAAAAGGTCATCAAAAACTCGCTTACGAATCGGTGGTGCATGTGCGCGGCCAATTGCGTGAGGGCATGACCGAGAAAGAAGCGGCTGCTCTCATCGAAGAGTACTTTCATAGCCGCGGACACAGGCTTTTCTTTCATCGTCCATTTGCATGGTTTGGCGATCGCACCGGCTTCAAAGACTTCGAGCGTCCGCAACTCCCGACTTTCAAAAAACCACTCCCGCACGTGGGTCAGCAATTCATGCCCTCGGATCGCAAACTAGAGAAAGGCATGGCCGTCACACTGGATGTCGCTCCGGCCGTGGGTGGCTTTGCCGTCGATATTGGTTACAGCTTTAGCTTTGGTGAAAACGCTGAAGTCTTGAAAGCGCGCCAAGACCTCAAGGCCTTCCGCGACATCATTCTCAGAGCGGCCCAGGAGCGTGTGGCGATTGCTGAGATCTATCGTCGCGTGGAAGACCATCTCCTCAAGCAAGGCTACAGCAATTGCCACGGCCTCTATCCGCTCGGCGTGTTAGGTCATCGTGTGGGCCAGCTCCCACTCTTAGGTGTACCCAAGATCAGCGTGATGGGTTTTCACCCGCAAGCTTACGCCTACCTCATTAAAGAAAAAATCTTCGGACCGGCGATCATGACTGCTGATGAAAAACTGTCGCTCTCGAATGGACTTTGGGCGGTTGAACCGCACTTAGGCCGCGGTGAGTTCGGTGTAAAATTTGAAGAAATCCTCGTGGTCACGCCAGACAGCGTGTACTGGCTCGATGACCAACTCCCCCATATGACGGAGGTCTAGAATGCTAATCGCCCTACTGCTGCTCGTCCTGCCCGCTCAGGCACAGCCACTTAAGAAAGTGAACTACCAAGACGCGACCTCTGAGTCGCAGTCGCCCGTTTCAGACGAGCCCGCTTTGAGTCCGGAGCAGCTCAAGAAATTACAAGACGATGTGGCGACAGTGAAAGCGAAACAAAACGAAGCGCAAAAAGTGTTGCAGGAAATCGATGAAGAAGAAGAATAGCCTCCTCTTTTTTGTTTTCTTTGCCTTCACAGTTCACGCCCAAAGCCTAAGCCAGAGTTTTCCCGCAGGCAGTGGTGCGAATTACAAAATTCGCATGGGGCAAGACTCCACGCCTATTCATCTCGCCCTTTACGTCGCCGGAACGAGAGTGGATTCAGTTCATATTGAGTACTTTCTAGAAACGAAAGGCCTCATGCCCGTGCAGATGTGGCAGCAATTTGAGATTGGCGTCGCTCCCGGGAAAAGTGCAGAGATCCGAAAAGGCTACGTCCTCACGAAAGAACTCACCCAACCTGAAAGCATGCCAGAGGCCTATTTAAAGGGTGCGAACGGGGGCCTACAAGTGAATGACTTCCTCTTCTCGAACCAAGCCCAGCTGGATAAAGACAAGATCGGCGTCGAGACGGTGGAGATCGCGGCAGGGACAACCAAGGCCACTCACTATCGCACCACGCGCGATGGGCAGACCATCGACTACTGGATCAGTGACGATGCCAAGCCTATGGGATTGGTCATGCTGATCTCAAAGAATCCGAAGAAGCCGGATCAAAACTATGGCCTTGAATTAGTCAATCTCATGGAGAATGTGAAAGCGAAGATTCTTCCGGAGAAGGCCGTGCCGCTGACTGAAAAAGGCAAAGCGCTACTCGCTAAACCAGAAAGCCTACGTTGATTTGATATCATGCTTCACAAGCTCCGGTGCCAGTCGGAATGTGAGCATCATGAAGAACATCTTGAGATTGGCCACTGCTCCCCAGTAGGGATGCTTTAAGTTGAATGGGCTTTTCTGAATGTAGGTGTGAGTGAAAAACGCCAAGGCATAGCCTAACACCAAAGTAACTGGGATGGGCCACCAGTGTCCGATGACATAGCTCGCGGGCCACGAAAGAAAATAGATCATGAGGCTCCAGAAATGGAGCTGACGCGTGAGTTCTTTGCTGTGATTGTGCAGATACAGTGGCCAGTATTCCGCAAAGCTTGCGCAGTTCACATCTTCCCTCTAAATTTAAAGTACATGCAAAAACACTTCATGAACTTCTGGATCTATGTTTACCCGTTTCCTGCGCTGTACTTCTTTTTCCAGCACTGGGCCGGCGTCCACGGAGAAGACTTCGCTTGGTTCCTGATCCTCGTTCCTGTGCTCTATGGTTATATCATGCCAGGAATCGCGGTGAACGTGCTGAAGAAATGGAAATTTAATACACCCTTCCGTATCGGGAATTACTACGCCCATCACGGCTTTAAAATTTCCGGCAACATGAATACCAGCTTCTTTCTGGTGAGCTTTGCGACGGTGCTCTATCCACTGACCTGGGCACAGATGGCGACGCTGACAATCGCCTGTGGCTGCGTACAAGGATTCTTGGTGTGGTACCACGACACGCTGTTAATAAAGCTTGGCAAGCTGGAGCTGAGCAATGTTCTGGTAACGGCCAAGATGTCGCCGGAAGAGAAGGCCTACTCCTACGCCCCGGAATGTTTCTTTATCTTGGGCTCTAGTTTTGCCCTTTCTGCGCTGATCGCTTTGCAATACCCCGAAGTCTCACTCGCACTTAAGATTGGCCTCGGTTATCTTTTTGTGGCGACGACTACGTCTGTGGCTTTTGGAGTCCTGGAGTGGCGGGCGAAGCGTCGCCGGGCTTAAATCCCATCGCCAACACTTCACGGGGCGAGAGCGGCTCAGGATCGATACCGACTCCGAAACTCACGGCTTCAATCTCTTTCTCGTAGGTGCCAAAGAGCTTATCCCAGAGAATGAAAATCCCGCCGAAGTTCTTATCAATGTACTGCGGATTGCGCCCGTGGTGCACGCGATGGTTTGAGGGCGTGTTTAGCCAGCCATCCATCCACGAAATTTTCCCGACGTGCTGCTGATGCACCCAGAAGTTATAGAGCTTGTTCAAGATCACCGTGGCAAAAATTTCGGGTGTGCGAAACCCCATGGCATACAGCGGCAACAAAAATGGCAGAGAATAAATCGGCTGCCAGATGCTGGAGCGGAAGCCGGTTAAGAATGTCATGTAGCGCGACGAGTGATGATGAATGTGCGAGCTCTTCCAGGCCAAAGACCATGCGTGCTCTAAACGGTGAATCCAGTAGTAGATAAAATCGTAAGCGACAGTCAGTGCGATCCAAGGAAGGACCTGGTTCATAGAGATGGTTTGCGGCGGCAAATTAAGTGAGTTCTCCAAGCGCTGAGCAGCGATCTTGGTGAGAGTGAAGAGCGCCCAGAAGCCCCACATCAAATACAGAGATTGGAAGCTGTCTCGGGGCGAATAAAGACCTTTGGCGTGGTAACGGTCCCACACCACCTCACCGAGGATGACGAGCGTAGCGACGACGTAGAGCCTATTGATAAAAATCTCCATACTTAGACAGGGTAAACGCCCTCTGGATGAAACTCAATTGTCAAAACTTTTGACATGTAATTAGTATCACTGGGTCGAAGGACCTGGCCTCTGAGCGGTATCATAGAAGCATCATGCAAGACTCAGTTTATCGCCAATACCGCAAGGATTTGAAGGGCATCGCGCGCTCATGGCCTGGCTACGTGCACGTGGCGATTTTCTTCGCTCTCACCACCCTCGCAATCAGGCTCGCACTTTCTGAATCTTTCGCGCTGTATCTGTTGGGCGAAGTGCTTTTGATTCTTTCGTTCATCAACGGCCAAGTGCTGTTGCATGAACTCGGTCACGGCATCTTTCTTGGTAACAAACGAATCTCTCACCTCGTGGGTTTCATCGTTTCGTTCAGTCCGGCCATTCCCTACTGGCCATGGGTCTTGATCCATTCGCAGCACCACCGCTGGTCAGGCAATCGATTTCAAGACCCCACGATGATTGATCGTGATTACAGCGATCTCAAGGCTTCTGAGATTAAGTTCATTAACTTCTGCTGGAAGTACTGGATTCCCGTGTTTGCTCTTTCATACTCATTGCGCTCTTTCTGGAATACTCGCAAAATTTTACGAATTTTTCCTGAACACAAGGCCGCCGTGCTCACCAGTCAGATTGGCCTAGCGGTGGTGCTGATTGCTCTCTTCGCGTTCTTCCCCATGTTTATGCTCAAGGCCTGGCTGCCGGCCTGGGTGATTTTCATGAGTGTCAGTGAACCGTTGCTCTTTTCTCAACACGTCCACATTGATCAAGGTGATGCTCAGGACGAAACTTTCACAAAGACCACCACCTACCATGTGAAAGACCAGGATGAATTCTGTCGCAATTTGATTTTCCCACAATGGGTCACGCGCTGGGTGCTATTGGGCTTTAACCAACACGCCATTCACCACGTGTTCCCAAATCTTCCTGGCTACGAGTATCACCATGTGAAAGAGACCTTTCCGAATACCGTACCGTGGATGCAGTGGTACCGCTTCTCAAAGTCAGTGGATGCCGCCACCTTGCTTTTCAAGACCAATAAAGAGACCCAACTCCTTTCGAGGCCGTCATGAGATTCCTCGGGAAATTTATTGAGCGGGCCATGTGGTTTTATCCGACGCTGCAAATCGCAGCGATCGGTTGCGCTCTCGTAAAATTCATTCAATCGCCCTCTTGGAAAGCCGGTGGACTGGTCTTTTTCCTGGTGTATCTTCTTAGTCCCCTGCTGTACCAAATCATTCGCCTGGCCATTCCGATAAAAACCGGTCGCCAACAACTCGGCCCTGAGCAAGATCCTTCGGGTTGGATGATCGCTCACCGCTTGCAGATGATTTATCTGATTTTCCCTTTTATCGAAGGGGTCTTGAACTCATTGCCTGGCATCTATAGTAATTGGCTGAAGCTCTGGGGCAGCAAGATCGGTCGCATGGTGTACTGGGCGCCCGACGTGAAAATCCTCGATCGTACGCACCTGACCGTGGGTGATCGCACTTTTGTCGGTGGCGCAGTCCTATCCTGCCATCTCGCCATACCGAAAAAAGAAGGCATCCCCGAGTTGGTGTTCCAGCCCATTACCATCGGCTCAGACGTCTTTATCTCCACACAATCCAATCTCGGTCCGGGCTCACGTATCGCTGACAAAGAGCATATTAAGATCCTCACTCAGGTCTACGGCACCAAGCGCCGCGAGCTTGTGTAAGTTTTTCAACTCACACCCTCGCAAGCGTCCTTTGAACTAAAATCGCTACATGGAACCGAATGTACGCTTAATGGAAACCTACCTGGCCCGGGAGTCTGTCTTCAAGCAGAAGTGGGTGGATTTTCTTCAGCGCAAAGATCTGCGGATCACCTCTGAGCGCTACTACCCTTTGCTCACGCCACTCCAAGGTTCATCACTTTTTGCTGACACCACTCCCGAAGAGCGCTTGCTCGCTTACAAGAAAAACATCGAATTTATCTCAAGCATGCAGATCTTCTTGGAGAAGACGCTGGTGCAGGCGTTCTACTTTTATCGCCGCAAAGAAGAAAGCCTCGATCCTCTTATCAAGCGCAGCATGCGTCTCGTCGCACGGGAAGAGCTTTATCACACTCTGGCTTACGAGCACTTTCTTTCGCAGCAAGATAGTCCCACGAGCTTCATGCAAAACCGCCTCTTCCGTTTTCTCAGCGGTCTTAGTCTCAAGATCAATCCACTGGCGTTTACGTTGATCGGCGCGAAGTTCGAAGCCTTCTCCATGACCCACATGGAAGACCTCAAGTCTTCCAACATGGACCCGCAGGACCCTTGGTTTGTCCTGAATCAAATGCACATGGAAGACGAGGCGTATCACGTGCCTCTGCAGTTCGATATCTACAACGCTTCTGTGAAGCAGTACGGCTTCGTGCGAACCTTCGTCGCGATGGCGATCATGTTTGTGCTCTTTCAATTCGTCTTGATTTCGGGGATGAGGAAAGTCGTGAACGTGGCCTACGCCAACCGTTCGTTCTGGCGTCGTCATTTCATTCTTCTCCCGGCCACCATCCGCTGGAGTTCTCGCAAGATGCAGGCCCTCCGCAAGGCCCGTGTGATGATGAAGCGCTACATGAAACTCAAGAAGCCACGCTATCAGCGCGTGCTACGTTTTCTCTACACCTAAGCGACTCCACAATACCAACGCACATTGTTGCAATAGCGCAACAATCAATTCCGATTGCTGCAACTTACGTAGCAAGACTTGTGCGTCTATATTGTCTGCAAGGGGGACTTATGATGAAAATTCGACGCTCACAAGAACGAGGTCATGCGGAACATGGGTGGCTCGACAGCTATCATACCTTTTCTTTTGCAAGCTACTACGATCCCCAGCACATGGGCTTTAGAGGCTTGCGTGTGATCAATCAAGATCGCATCGCAGGACTGAGCGGCTTCCCTGCGCACCCTCATCGCGACATGGAAATTGTCTCGTACATTGTTGACGGAGAACTGACACACAAAGACTCGATGGGTAACGTCGAAGTGATTCGTCGCGGGGAAGTGCAGTACATGTGCGCAGGAACGGGCGTAGCTCACTCGGAGTACAACGCGGCAGAAGAAGAAGCGCACTTGCTGCAGATTTGGATCCAGCCGCAGGAACTGGGTCTAAAACCGGCCTACGGACAAAAATCTTTTTTGCCTGAGTTTAAAACCGGTAAGCTGGTGCGCGTGCTCTCTCCCAATGGGGCCGATGGCTCTGTTGCGATCAAGCAGGATGCCCAGCTGTGGGTTGGCTGGCTTGCCCCACAAACACTCGCTCTGCCACTCACGAAAGATCGGCACGGTTGGCTGCAGGTGGTGAAGGGCGTTGTGAAGATTCAAGGTGAAACGCTCTTGCCAGGAGATGCGGTAGCGATCACGCACGAGGAACATCCGTCGATGGAAGCTGTCGGCGAGACTGAGATTTTGTTTTTTGACCTAGCTTAGCTTGAGAACTTTATCCAAAAGCTGGTTGAAAGCTTCCGCATCCGTTCTCATTGGCCAGTGCCCGCTGGCCAACGTATGCAGGCGAGCGTCGCGGAAAAACCGTTGAAGCTCGCTTGAACTCGGAGTCATGTGCAGCTTATCTTTGTCGCATAAAATGACTTCCACCGGCATCATAAGCGGCTCACCCGGCTCAAAGATCTTTTTGGGAATTTGCCACATCAGTTCTTTAAAGCGAGCCAAGCCATCCAAGACTTCGGCCGAGTTTGTGCGAAGACGATCGTCTGCCGGCAGGCCACCCAAATCATAGATCACACGCAGAAGAATTTTAGCAAACGGACGTAACGTTAGCGTGGTGACAAAGGGGTTAAGAAATACGCTCATGTAGCTTGAGCGCAGTAACTGTTCCAGCATGCGAAGGCGATGAGCGAACATCGCCAGGCCAATAGAATTCACCAAGACAACTTGCGCCACCTTCCCTGGATAACGAGCGGCATACTCCGTCGCGAGAGCTCCACCGACATCATGGGCCACCAGAATGATCGCTGAATCTTCCGCGCTCATCTCACTGATGCGCGCGATTTGTTTTTCAAACGGCAGTGAATGCAGCTCAGGAGTCCGACACACAGCACGCCCCTCGAAGTGAGTTACACAGTGGCGCCAAACCTCGGGGTTATCCGGGAACCCATGGAGAAAAATGATTTTCATAGGAAAATGGTAACACAAATCTAGCGGGTCAAAAGGCTTAAGATTTCCACGTGGGGCGTGTGGGGGAACATATCTAGTGGAGTAAGATGCGCCACTTTCCAGCCGCTCTTTTGGAAATCCTTGAGGTCCCGCGCCCAAGTCGTGGGTTCACAGGATATATAAACGATCTTCTCGAGCATGGGCAGTGATTCAAAGAGCCCTGCTCGCTCCTCTAGACCTTCTCTCGGTGGATCGACGATCAGCACCCGGGCCTTGGGATTTTGCCGACCGAGCTGCGGCCACACAGTCTTTTCGTTCATGTTGATTTCCATGATCTGGACACCCGGCATGCTCTTCTCACGTAATTCTTCAAGGGCACTGCCTCTCACTTCCGCTGCCAGAATCTGCTTGAACCCTGCGCTGACGAGGGCCTGGGTGAAATTCCCCGAACCACAGAACGCTTCAATGATAGGAGCATCTCGCGATACATCTTTAAGCGTCTCCGCAATCCACTTTTTCATTTGCTCGTTCTGCGCGCTATTGCCTTGGCGAAAAGGAAGACGACGATTGGGCACCACATCTTTCAGTGCCTGCTGATCATCCACATCCAGGTAACTCCACGGGAAACGGCCTGTCGGCAGCCACGCACTCTGCGGGAGCGAATCACGAAGGTCCTTGAAGAGTTTTCTCATGGGTGTATTCAGCACGAGACAGTCCTCGATCGGAGCCAGGGTATTGGTTCCCTCACTCACATAACCGATCTGCTTCCCGTCTGTTTTAAACTGAGCGCGATTACGGTAACCGAAAAAATCTGGTGAACGCAGCAGTGGGCGGCGCTCAGACACGGCGATGCCGTTTTTATCCAGCAAGAATGTTATCCGTTGCTCTTTCGCCCTGGCCTGGGCATCTTCCCCTACCATCATCCACGGGCACCCACCGCAGATGTCCACATGGGGACAGGGTGGGGTGACTCGATCAGAAGAACGTTCCTCTAAACTCACGAGCTCGGCGTTGTCATAGCTTTTAGCGCGATCCGAAACACGGAAGCGACCTACTTCTTCGGTCCAGATACCTTTGACGAAGAGCACGCGGCCGTCAGGGTGAGTCACAACCCCATGCCCCTTGTGAGAAAGGGCGCGCACAGGTGCGCTAAATTCTGTGCTAGAATCATCGCCATGAGAGTTTTTTTTGGGCTGCTGCTTATTCATACGATGATTGGTTGTAGCACTACTCCGCCGGCTACGGAAGACCCCGTGGTCTCTGTCGAATCGACGCTGGAGCACATACGACAGTCTTACATTTTAGGTTGTAGTGAAGCGCTAAGGGGTGAAGGAAAGAAGAACTTTTATCCGGACTGTCGAGACAAGGGCATAAAGCATAGTGATGCCGTTAGAAAAATACTTGAGACCCCTACGAAGGTTAAATGATGCGGACTTTTGAAGAATGGATGACTGAGTATTCAGCGAGCCACCAAAACAAAACGAACCAACTCATTCATAAAGTTTGTGTGCCGTTTATTATGCTCTCGGTTCTGGGAATCCTGTGGGCGATTCCAGTGCCGGCCATTTTTCTTCAGGTGCCCTACTTGAACTGGGCTTCGCTCTTTACTCTGGGGGCTTTGGGTTTTTACCTAAGCCTCAATGTCGCCATGTTCTTGGGCATGATCGTCCAGACCCTGATCATGCTGTCGATCTGCGCTTGGGTCGCGAGCCTTGGAGTTTTACTCCAGGCCAGCATCATCACGTTTGTGATCGCGTGGATCCTGCAGTTCTATGGCCACAAGCTGGAAGGCAAGAGCCCATCCTTTCTTACCGACCTCGCCTTTCTCTTGATCGGCCCTTTGTGGGTGCAACGCTCGCTTTATCAGTTATTGGGCATTAAATAAGCTTATTAGATCAATTAGCTTCATTCATTTTATCTATTTACGCCCTTGGGTTACTTCTATGTCACCCAAAGGAGTCCCCATGCAATCCTCTCGTCGCCGCTTCCTCTCAAGTTCAGGTCTTTTAATCGGTGCCTTAGGCTTGGCCGGTAAGGCGCTGGCGGACTCCTGTGATTTTCGCCCTACCCCGAAACAACCCCTGGGCCCCTTTTATCCGGTGGAATTCCCCACTGACTCGGACATCGACCTCACACGCCTCGGTAACTCGGCTGTGCGTGCGACCGGTGATGTGATGATCGTGGAAGGCGTGGTCACTGATGACATGTGCAAACCCATCAAGGGTGCCATCGTCGAGATCTGGCAGGCCTGCCACACCGGTCGCTACAATCATCCTTCAGATACCAGCGGTACACCGCTCGATCCTCATTTTCAGTACTACGGTGTGATCCGGACCGACGATAAAGGTCGCTACCGCCTCAAAACGATTAAACCGGGTGCCTACGACGCGTCTGAAACCTGGAGACGTCCGCCGCACATTCATTTCAAAGTCGGCCTACGTGGCTACCGTCAATTGGTCACGCAAAGCTACTGGGAAGGTGATGGCCTCAATGACAAGGATCTAATTCTCATGGGTCTTCCGGCGGAGGAAAGAAGAAAAGTCGTGATCGCCTTCAAGGACGAAATCATCAACGGCGAAAAAATTGGCCGCGGCACTTTTGATATGACCTTGAGCAAGCTCAGCTGAGCTTGCAAGGCTAGAGGTCGATCGCCCGGCGGCAAGCACGCGGATCGTTGGGATCAAACGCCGGGTTGAATTCTTTTTCAAGAACACATTCCCCGTAGGCCTGATGACGATCTTTTTTGCAAACGTAGGCCAACGGCACGCTCCAGCAACGTTTCGCACAGGTCACGTTCCCCATGGGATCCATTCCTGTTCTCACGATCGGGCAATGAACGCCATTCACCGTTTCACGGGGACACTCACCGGTAGTCATGCAAGCGGCTTGGGCAAAACTTGAGAACAGCAAAAGTGCGATAAAGAATTTCATTTCAATTTCCCCAGTGCTGCTTTGATGCGTGTGCAAGCATCCGTGATTTTTTCTTCGCTGGTGGCGTAAGAAAGACGGAAGTATTCCGGAGCACCGAATGAGCCTCCCGGAGTGAGCGCGACCTTCGCTTCATCAAGCAACCACATGCAGAGATCCTTGGCGTCTTTGATTGTCGTCTTGCCGTCAGATTTACCGAAGTACCAGTCCACTTTGGGAAACAGGTAGAACGCACCTTGAGGGTTGTTCACCTGCACGTGCGGAATTTCTTTAAAGAGTTTGACGATCAGATCACGGCGTTTGCGGAAGGCTTCGCGCATCGGCGTGATCTCCGCTGGATCCATATCCATGGCCGCGATCGCCGCACGCTGAGTGATGGAGCAGGTGCCGCTGGTGAACTGACCTTGGATCTTCACACAGGCATCTGCAATCGCTTTCGGGGCGCCGATGTAACCAAGGCGCCAACCGGTCATGGCGAAGCCTTTTGAAAGGCCGTTCACAGTCACGGTGCGCTCAAACAATTCGGGAATCGCCGCAAGTGAGAAGGTCTTACCTTCAAAGTTGATGTGCTCATAGATCTCATCCGAGATGATCACGACGTCAGGGTGCTTCTTAAAAACTTCACCCAGCGCACGCAATTCTTTTTCGGTGTAGGTCGTGCCGGTAGGGTTACATGGGCTTGAGAATAAGAAGACGCGCGTTTTTGGCGTAATGAATTTTTCCAGCAAGGCGGGAGTCAGTTTGAAGTCGGTCTCAATGCCTGTGCTCGCTTCGATTACTTTGCCTTCAAAGAGAGACACCATCTCCGAGTAGCTCACCCAGTAAGGAGCGGGCAAAACAACTTCGTCTCCGGGATTCACCACCGCCATGATCACGTTGATGATGGACTGCTTGGCCCCAGTTGAAACGACGATTTGATTCGGTTTGTAGTCGAGACCGTTGTCGCGCTTGAACTTGCGGCAAACCGCTTCCTGCAGCTCTTTGTAGCCAGGAACTGGAGTGTAGTAAGAGAAATCTTTATCGATCGCTTCCTTCGCGGCACGCTTCAAAAAGTCCGGCGTCTTAAAGTCGGGCTCACCCAGACTCATGTTAATGACGTCGATGCCTTTCTCTTTCATCTCATTAGCACGACGGCTCATGGCGAGAGTTTCTGATTCGGCAAGTTTCTGAACACGTTGGGAGATTTGCATGGCGCGATTCCTGCGTTGGAGGTTCGCAGTTATTCTAAGAAACTCTTCAGCCTTGCGATAGTAGGAAGGGCCTCAGAAGCCGTGATGTTTTTCGTGGCAAAATCTTGCATCTGCAGCCAGGGTGGATTATCGCGCTTTGGGTCATCGGCGTAGCGCGGGAATAAGTGCCAATGCACATGATCAACAACGTTGCCCAGGCTGCACAGATTCATCTTGTGAGGCTTGAAGGCGGCCTCAATGGCTTTGTGCGCTTTGAGAAGTTCTGCAAAAACCGCCGCCGATCGTTGAGTGGAAAGCTCGGTCATTTCTCTTGCGTGGCCTTTAAGCAAAAGAACACTGTAGCCGGCGTAGTACTGGTGCTCACCCAAGAGCCACCATGAGTGTTCAAACTCATGGATGAGGTAGGGATACTTTCCTGTCAGCAAAAGCTTTTCACGATCGCAGAGAGCACAACTCATACCACTCCTCGTGGGGCATCTAGAAACCAGCCCGTGAGCGAGCGACGCTCGCGCTTGGCCGGTAGAACTTCGTGAGGAAAATCCTCGCTCAGAAACATCACCAGCGTTCCTCCCTCTGGAGTTACGCGTGTGAGTTCTTCTCCCTGCTGATTGTAGATCACTAACTCTCCGCCGTCTTCCTTCTGCCAGCTCTCATTGAGGTAAAGCACCACTGAAAGTTTGCGCGAAGATTGTAGCTGGTGGCGATCCAGATGTTTTTTATAACTCGCACCCGCGGGATAACTCGCCAAGTGCACTTCCCAGTCTTTCAGACCTAGAAACAGCGAACGGTTGATGTCCGTTTTGAGCTGCTCTATTCGCTGGAGGATCGGCCGTAGTTCTTCCGGTGCCGCATTGAGATCAAACCACCAGGTCTCATCACCGCGGATGCCCCCATGCTGCTGAAGATTTTTTCCTTGGCCGATCTTTGCTGGAGTAAAACGGTTCTCCGCTTTCCAAGTTTGGAAAGCCAGCGCCAGATGAGAGAGATCTTGGTGACTTAGCCAACCTCGCTCCACACTCCAACCAACATTCTTGAGTGACTCTAACATGGGCCCCCTCGGCACTTCTTCCCCATTGTACGAACAGACTTCCAGACGGAAAATAGAAAAAACTGCTAACGAAGGATGAACCATGAAACGGATTCTTACGAGCTTTGTGTTCCTCGTCACATTTCTCATCGCCGGTCAGGCGTTTGCCGCTGGTCGCAGCTGGCAGAGCGAAACCCGCGCCATCCTCAAAGAGTACAAATATGCATGCCGTACTACGGAATTGAAAGTCGATGAGATCGTGCGCGATTCTCACATCGCCGGTCACCTCAAAGGGATCCCGCAGGACGCGTACAGCAAGTTCAAAGTCATCTTCTACGTGAAGACCGACCGTTGGTATGCGCATCCGTACTACTTGCCAGAAAATCCTGAAGAAGGTGTGGCGTACGCCAAGATCAACGACGATGGTACTTTCCGTATTCCTACAGTTCGCCGTCGCGTGCCCGCTTCTCGCCTTGCGGTCAGCGTTGTGCCAGCAAGCTACGTGATCAAATCGCAGCGCGCTTGGCTCAAACCTTTCCTAGGATTGTTTGGCGGGGTGTTCAAGTACAGCTGCCGCGGGATCACTCACAAGCTGAACGGTGAAATCTAAGAGTTTCTTCTTCGTTAAAATCAACAGGCTCAGTGCAACCAAAGCCAAGGATGTACTGAGCCCGACCCAAAAGCCCTGCGCCTCCATCCCCATCTTATTGCCGAGCCACCAGCCCAGCGGAATCCCCACCACCCAGTAGCCTAAGAATGTGATGACACTCACCGGACGCGAGATCGTGAGACCACGCAAGATAGCTGAAAGCGTGACCTGTGATCCATCGAACACCTGGAAGATGGCGACCCAGAAGATGAGCTTAATCGCCCACTCCATCACATCGGCCTGCGCTCCAAACAGCGCTAGAATCTCGTTCGGTACAGTGGCAAACATCAGCGCCGAAAAAGCCATGAAGCTGGCGCTCATCGCCAGGCCCGTCCACGCAAAGCGTTTCATCATCGTAGTATTCTTCTCGCCGAAGGCATGGCCCACTTTCACCCCCACCGCACTGGCAATCGCCATCGGGATCATGAAAGTAATCGACGCCAGCGTCAGCACCAGACTATTGGCCGCAGTCTGCACCTCGCCGAATTTACCAACGAAGAGGCTCACTGAGCAAAACGCCATCACTTCAAAGAACATGGAGATCGCCGAAGGCCAGCCAAGAGTTAAGACTTCCCGCATGAACACTCGATCCACTTGTGTGTGACGAAGGATCATGGGGAGAAGAGGTATCAGTAATCCAAAACCAAGCAAGTAACGAACGATCAAGGAGGCCCACGCTAGCCCATCAACACCGAGGTTAGGAAAGCCATACTCACCAAACACCAACACCCAGTTGATCGCCAAATTTAGCGGCACGCCTATCAGCGAAAGCGCGTTGGCCCACAGAGTTTTCTCATGGGCCTGGAGCCATTCACGAAGAGCGGTGTACATGAACACACCCGGCATCGACCACGCCGAGATGCGCACATAGGAAGACACCATCTCAGTCATCTCGGGTGTGTAACCCAGCAATGGAACCAGAAGAGACGCTAGCCACGTCAGGACGATGAAGGGAATGGAGAGCAGCATGGAATAAACCAGCGTCGTTCGCACCAACGCTTCCGTGTCTTCTCCCTCGCCACGGCGTTTTGCAATCAATGGTGAGAGCGCGAAGTGAAACGCAAGTCCCACGACGAAAACAGGATTAGCGAAAGCCACCGCGAGACCGATCGCCGCCAACGCAGTGGTTGAGTGTTGAGTGGCCACGAGCACGTCACCCGCACCAATCAGCATGAGGCCCAGCTGGCCGGCCATCACAGGGCCCGCAAAACGCAGCAGCTCGCGCAGGGTTTGCCCGCGCGATAGAATATTAGACATTGTCTTCGTCCAGAGTAGGCGCTTGCCCGTAGAACTGTTGGAATTCTTCTTGGAAACTCAAGAGGCGTGTATCTTTCATGCGGTCAACATAGAGGTGACCGAAGAGATGATCAAGTTCATGTTGAACAACGGTGGCGAGAAAGTTTTTGGCTTCCAGGATTTTTTCCGCACCTGTCTCGTCCCAGTACTTCACGCGAATGTGACGAGGGCGCTCCACATAACCACGCAATCCTGGAACGGACAAACAGCCTTCCCAGAATCCTTGTTCCGTTACGTCGATGACTTCAAATTCAGGGTTGATGAAAACAGTGAAAGGTAAAGCATCGTCGCTACCGTACCGATTCTTCCCTGCTTCAAGTTCTATCACCGCGAGTTGTACCGATTCACCGATCTGCGGCGCCGCTAAGCCGATGCCGCCGTAGTGCTGCATGTTCTCCCGCATGTCTTCGATCAACGCGCGAATTTCCGCAGACGCCAGGTCTTCACGGGTGAGCTTACGAGCGGTTTGGCGAAGCATGGGGTGGCCCATGCGGCAGAGGGGTCTAATCATGGGGTTAATGCTAACAGTTTCAACTTTTTCCCTCAACTTTTAGTGAAAGTATCCGATCAGCTCAAGTATCACCCCGAGGGAATTCTCATGCTGAGATGGTTAGCGCGTACAACGACGGTATTTGTTCTCACACTTCCCTTAGCGGCCACGGTTTCAGCGCAAATGACCGAGCGTCGCGATCCAGTATTCAAAGTCGAACCTGATCTCTTAGAGAAAGGCGAAGTCCATTTCTCTTTCTACCAGCTCAAGGCCAGCACCATTCAAAAGAAACTCCCGGAATTCGTCGAGCTCGATGGCGCGCGCTTTTTAGAAAAAGAAGGCGTCACTCTGCAACTTACGAAACTCGCGTACATCGTGAACAAGCCAGCGGGATTCTTCTCGTCAACGCAAATGACAGACGCGGCTTGGTTGCAGACTCTAATGGGTGGCCCGGTGAAAAGTCTGACGGAAGATAACTATGAGACAAAAGCGCGCGGCAAGATGCGCGTGTACTTTGATTCCGATGACCTTAGCACCGTACAAAGCTCCCGCTTCGTGCACGCTGTCTCTCAAAGCAAGAAACTCGATCCAATCACGCTCAGTGGTTTCTCGACAGTGGTCATGCACAGTGCGGACTCCGTAGAGATTCATAACCACGTGCCGTTTTCTCCCTTGAAAACCTTGGTCGTGAGCTATCAATTGTCGGTAGTTAAAAAGAATGTCGAGGCAAAAAAACAGCGCCTCGATTTCATCAAAGAAACCGAGGCGCGATTAGTGAGGGCCTATCCTTAAAGAATCACGAGTGGATCGGGTCGCTTGAAGCGTTTATTGATCCGGTCTTTCGTATAGCGTTTGAATTCGTTCACCTTTCTGGTCAGCGCTTCAAAAGCATCACTTAGGCCCTGGCCCAAGCTGTCCCCTTCACCGGTCACCCACCAATCACGGCCCATCGCTTGAACATGCACCCGGGCCCGGTAGCGCTCTCCTTCTTGGCGCAGTTGAACACTCATAGGTCCGGTCTCTTTGAAGTGCCGCTCGAGGCGGTTGGCTTCCTTGGCGAGAATGGGGCGAATCTCGTCTTCCTTATAAGAGGGGACATTGATCCATCGTACATCTACATTCATCCAGTACCTCCTTGTAGGTCCTAGATAAAGCCTACGCCTCGAGGGCACTCTGTAACATGTCCAAATAGTGAAGACCCTATTCACTTCTCTAGAAGAACTGTCTAAAAATTTGACGGCCATCCAAAAGTGTCAATTCCCGTGACTTGTAACCCCTCGAACCCACACCCCCCAGGATGGCACGGGGTTTGGATATACATCAGGCACAGGGAGTAACTTATGAAAACTATCAACTTTGCCCGCTTCATCGCTTTAACCGGTTTCATGCTTTTTGGCTCTGCCCAAGCAGCTGTAGCGATTAATTGCGAAACTGCCTTCAAGGAAAAAACCTTTCTCATTGAAGATGAGCGCATCGTGTTTTCAAAAGATTCACACGAACTCGGCCGCTCTATTTCATCTGTCGATCAAGTTCGCACAGAGCGTCGTCACAAAGGCTTCGATAAAGTCTTGTTTAAAGATGGTCTCAAGCACCGCATCCATATCGATGATGCGAATTCATTCAACGAAGTAGAAGACTACATGGTTATCACGTCCCCCAAGGGCCACGAAATGACATACCCCCTGTCATGCCGTAAGTCCTAGGTTTTCCCCCCTGTCGGAATGGGGCCTACCGGATGTGGGCCTCATTTTTTTCTTTCCTCTCTCATCGAACCTGATACGCTTTTCTCATGAAAACATTTTTGCTGACCATGATGGTCTCCTTCTCTGCGTTCGCCGCGCGCCCAGCCGTTTACACGGAACTCCTCGATTACGTCATTGCAGCTCCTGACCAAGGCGAAAGCGCCACCTGCATTTACGTGGGATCGACCGGTGCCATGGAAATCCTGGCGAATAAAAAATACGACCTCAAACACCAGATGCCCGGCGATCGTTTTGATATTTCAGAACGCTTTCTGATCTGGCAGAAGTCTTGGAGCTCTCCAGGCGACCGCGTGGAAGCCCAGATAAGAAAATTCAACTGGGGCGAAGCCGTCCACATCAGTGACCTTCCCTTCAACGCCTACAATCCAGATGGCACCTACGACAGCCGCGTGTGGAATAAGCCGCCGGCGTTCTCACAGCTTCCGCGGATCAAGGTTCCGAAGATCGAGACCAAAAAAATCTTCGTGCGCGGCGGGAAGTGGGACACCTTCGTTCTCAAGCCGGGCGACGTGGAGCTGATCAAGCAGACACTGTGGAACACCAAATCACCGGTGCTGATTAACTACAACGATACCAACTACTGGCACGTCATCACCATTATCGGTTACGACGACAGCATCCAAGACGCTTCTTGCTACGAAACCCTGCCGGAAGACTGCGCCAAGAATCAAGACGGCGCCTTTTATATCCGCGACTCATTCGGCGTCCCGACGGAGTTGCGCGATACCGATTGGTTCCGCGTGAAAGGCAATGCGGCGTTTAGTGTAATGCTGGCGGAGTAATTCTCGCGGCGCACTGCTTCTTCGCAGCGGAAGTGATACACGTTTCTAAGGATATTCGTTACACTTTCCCCTCTCGGAGGAAGTATGGAATATCGTCACTTAGAATTAGAACCCAAATGGCAGCAATACTGGGCCGACAACAAAACTTTTAAAACGGTTTTAGATAAGTCGAAACCTAAGTACTACGTGCTCGACATGTTCCCCTATCCATCTGGCGCTGGTCTCCACGTGGGTCACCCTGAGGGTTATACCGCCACTGACATCATGGCCCGCTACAAGCGCATGAAAGGCTTCAACGTGCTTCACCCAATGGGCTGGGACTCGTTTGGATTGCCGGCAGAAAACTACGCCATCAAAACCGGCATTCATCCGGACATCGTCACTCAGCAGAACATCAAAACCTTTAAGCGCCAATTGTCATCACTCGGTTTTAGTTACGACTGGGATCGCGAAGTCGCGACATCCAACGTGGATTACTACAAGTGGACCCAGTGGATCTTCGTGCAGCTCTACAACAAGGGCCTGGCGTACGAATCTCACATGATGGTGAACTGGTGCCCTGAACTCAAAACTGTTTTGGCCAATGAAGAAGTCATCAACGGTAAATCAGAAGTGGGCGGTCACCCAGTTATCCGCAAGCCGATGAAGCAGTGGATGCTCAAGATCACAGAATACGCTGATCGTTTGTTGAATGATCTCGAAGGCCTTGACTGGCCCGAGTCGATCAAAGAGCAGCAGCGTGTGTGGATCGGAAAATCCGAAGGCGCGACAGTGAAGTTCCAAGTTGAGACGACAAAATTGGCAAATTACCTTGCAGGAGCGGATGGAGAACGTAAAATTGAGATTGAAGTTTTCACCACGCGCCCGGACACACTCTTCGGCGCAACCTACATGGTGCTCGCTCCCGAACACAAACTCGTCGATGTAATCTCCACGGCTGAGAACAAAGCCAAGATTGAAACCTACCGCACGGCCTGTGCAGCTAAGTCTGATCTAGAGCGCACCGAACTCAATAAAGATAAGTCCGGTGTCTTCACCGGCGCCTACGCCATCAATCCAGCCAACGGTCAGAAGATTCCCGTGTGGATCGCCGATTACGTGCTCACCACCTATGGCACGGGCGCGATCATGTCGGTGCCAGCGCATGATGAAAGAGATTTTGAATTTGCTCAAAAATTCGGGCTTCCAGCTGTTGCAGTCCTCGCACCAAATGATGATTCATTTGGCGAATTTTTCGTCCACGAAGATGGAACTATATTTGATTGGTTTAAAGCGACAGCAGATTATAAATGTTTAAAAGTCATAAAACCATTCACGGCAGATGGGAGAAATTTTAGTTTTAGCAATCAAATTGATTTACGAGGCAGCAACAAAGCTGACGGCATCAAGAAAATGATCGCCTGGCTGGAAGAGAAAAAGCTCGGCACGAAAAAGATTAACTACAAGCTGCGCGACTGGCTTTTCTCCCGCCAGCGCTACTGGGGCGAGCCCTTCCCTATCCTGAAGTATGAAGACGGCACTGTCCGCTGCCTCGATGCCGACGAGCTTCCGGTCGCCTTGCCTCCCGTCGAGCGCTACGAACCGGCAGGAACCGGAGAATCACCTCTCGCCACCATTCCTGAATGGGTGAATGTCATTTGTCCTAAAACTGGCAAACCAGCGAAGCGTGAGACGAACACCATGCCTCAGTGGGCCGGCTCGTGCTGGTACTACCTGCGTTTCATCGATCCGAAAAACGACAAGGGCGGCTGGGATAAGGACCTCGAAAAATTCTGGATGCCGGTGGACTTGTACGTCGGTGGTGCTGAACACGCCGTCTTGCACTTGCTCTACGCCCGCTTCTGGCACAAAGTTCTGTTCGATCTTGGATTTGTGTCGACTCTTGAGCCATTCAAGAAACTTGTGAACCAAGGTTTGATCCTTGGCGAAGACGGCGAGAAGATGTCGAAGTCCCGTGGCAACGTAGTCAACCCCGACTCGATCGTGCAAGAGTGCGGCGCGGATACGTTGCGCTTGTACGAGATGTTCATGGGCCCACTTGAAAAAGTAAAACCATGGAACCAAAACGGTGTGAAGGGCGTGCACAACTTCCTGTCTCGTGCCTTGCGCATCTTTGGCGATACCAGTGTGCAACACAACGAGGCTGAGAATCCGGAACTCCTCAAAGAACTTCACAAGACCATCAAAAAAGTTGGCGATGATATCGAAGGCATGAAGTTTAATACCGCGATCTCGCAGATGATGATTTTGGTGAACACGGCCATGAAAGTGGGCAAAGTCAGTAAAAAATCTGCTGAGACATTTGCTTTAATCCTTTCGCCTTTCGCTCCTCACTTGGGTGAAGAGATGTGGGCCCTCACCGGCCACAGCAAATCATTGGCGTTTGAAACCTGGCCGTCCTTTGATCCCGCGCTGGCCAAGGACGACACGATCACCATGGCGGTGCAGATTAATGGCAAGACCAGGACTACTTTGGACGTACCCGCTGACATCACCAAAGAGGCCTTTTTTGAGTTGGCCAAGGCCGACCCTAACATCTCGAAATGGCTTACGGGCCCCATCGTTAAAGAGGTCTTTGTCCCTGGTAAAATTTGCAACTTTATCGTCAAAGCATGAGAGCTAGGAGATAGCTTTGTTTATGTTAGATTGCCTCGCTTTTATCGCTCTGGCTGAGCTCCAGCCAAGCTTCACCCAGCTCCCCCGCGGCAGTGCTCGCGTTGAGACTGGCGTGATCGCCGGTCAGCCTGTGAATGACACTCGCATCTTCCTTAAAGCGGTGGATGGAGCAAATTTTTATCTGGTGGAATCTGACCATGGCCCGGTTGGCCGTTACATCGAAAAAGTTCCCCAACAAACTCTTGCTCAAGAGTTCTGCGGCATCATGGATGTGCACTTCACCCAGCAGACCACTGCCCAGTGGACCTTTTCTGGTGTGATGAACGAACTCCCCATAACAGGTATGGTCGATGTATCTAAAAGTTATTTTCATAATCATGTTTGGGTGGATGTCGAGACGTTACTTCGGCTCGAGGTACTGCCATTGCCCGTGATGGATCTTAACAATCTTAACTTAGCAAATGTCAGTCTTTGCCAAGACACTGTCTGCGGCGGGGACGAAGACTTTTCTCACTTGAAGCGGTGAGACCTTGAAGTCACTCATCCAGGAAATCCGCAACGAGGTCCTGGCCCGCAGCCTCGCGGCGACAGTGAGTTTTGCGGTGCTCGCCACATTCATTATTTTTACCGGTCTTCGAAACGTCGAATTCCTCAACCATGTGCGAGTGCTCTGCGGCCTCATCATCCTCGCCAGCCTGTGGCGCGGGACGCTCTACGTCCAATGGAAGCGAATGCAGATGGTATCCGACGCGGTCTGGAACCAGTTCGCAATCGCGAATATTCTTAACTCTCTGTCTTGGGGAGCGGCACTGGTCTTCATGATTCACCAGAACGAAACATCTCCGCTTAACATCGCTCTGGTGGTGCTCATCGCGGTCGGGATAACAAACGCCTCCATCCTCACACTCGGAAACGACTTCAAGGTGCACGTAACTTTCGTGACCCTCACATCCTGCCCACTCACGGCGATTTTTTTCCAACGCTACTCGAAGACCCACGAGCCCGTCGAACTCTCGCTCGCTTTCATGCTGCTCGTTTTCATGGTCTACGTTTTATCGCAGGCGCGGCTCCATCGCAAAAGGTTCGCGGAAAAGATTGCGGCGGATAATGCGTTGTTGGTCAGCCAAAAAGAACTCATCGAACAAACGGCCATGACCGAGCACGCGAATCGCTTGGCATCGCTCGGAGAAATGGCGGCCGGCATGGCACATGAGATCAACAACCCGCTGGCCGTTATCACAGGCAACGTAAATCTGCTCCAAGCACACATACAAAAAAATAATCTCGATCCGAATCTCCTTAAGTACGCTGAACGGGCGGTCAGCGCCTCGATGCGGATCACACGGATCATAAAGAGCTTACGCACACTCTCTCATCGCTCGAGCGAAGAAGTTCGCACCAAGATCAACATCACGGACATCCTCAAAGACACGCTCGAATTTTACGGCGAGCGCTTGGACTCGCTTGGGATTCGTCTCAGCTCGGAGTTCCAAGATCACACAGTGAGCTGCGACCCGGTTCAGGTGGAACAAATCTTGCTGAACCTCCTCAACAATGCCAGAGACGCCGTTCAGGATTTAGCTCCCGAGGAGCGCTGGATGAAGCTCCAGGTCAGCACCCACAGCGCCACACTGGTGATTGCAGTCACCAACGGTGGGCCGGCGATTGATCCGCAGCTTCGCCAACTTATTTTCACTCCATTTTTTACGACGAAGCCTCCCGGCCAAGGCATGGGGCTCGGTCTGGCCATCTCCCGCACCATCGCCCTGAGACACCAGGGCGACCTGCAAATGCAGCTCGCAGACGGACACACGTGCTTCCGCCTGCTGCTGCCTCTCGCGAGCTAGTTAGTTCGGTAATTTTCGTGGCGGCAGGCCACTCTAAAACTCGCCGAGACGAGACCCAGCGACTGGATGTTTAGATTCTCAATCTTACCGGCGCCTCTGCCGGTGCAAGGAGCTTCCAAAGTGAAACGGCCCTGTTCTGACTCCGCAGTGAGTGTGCAGCTATTCTCCCCTTCCTCGTAGCGAGCATCAGCTTCGCTGAATTCTTCAAACGGTTGGTTGTTGAATAAGCCACTACTATTCAGGTCCACCCTCCCTTTGATGATTCCTACGACACTACCGTCGTAGTAGAACGACACGTATTGGTTAGCTACCTTGCCTTCACAGATAATGAGGTCAGAGGCGAAGGCTTGTGTTCCTGACAATGCGAGAACGGCGGCAATGACGAAATTTTTCATACGAGCTCCTTGGTTGTTATTAATCCTGGCAGCAAAGCAGGACGCGGCCTAGTTGCGGCGGTACTCATCGTGGCGGCAAGTGACGGCGACTTCCGCGGCCACCAGCTGCAGCGATTCGATGTTGAGGTTCTTCAGCTTGCCTGCACCGACGCCCTCGCACGGGGCTTCAAGCGCGAACGAGCCGCGGTCTGACTGTACGTTCAGCGTGCAGAGCTCACCGCCCGCGTCGTCGAACGTAATCTCGTTACCGCCGAAGTACTCGTAGGGATCAGGGTTACCGCGCTCACCGGCCGCAATGTTGACCTTCCCTTTATGGATCCCGACCACCTCACCGTCGTCGATGAACGTCACATCCTGGTCGGCGATCTTACCTTCGCAGACGACGAGACCGATAGCGAAGGCTTGGGTTGCGGTCAAAGCAAAGATAGCGGCGATTACAAAATTCTTCATGGGGACTCCTTGGTTGTTAGAGGTCGTGCAGCGAAGCTAACACGCGACCAAAAATGCCAAGGAGTTTGGATAATTTCTTTACAGCGATACTGGTTACCGGAGTAACCAGCAGGTTAGGGAATGTCGACGGTGGTTTCCCAGCCATAGTGATCAGAGAGGTGAGTCTCTTGACCCTTACGAGTTGTCATCATCTCCGTGAACACGAGAGCGCCATCGCGCGCCGTTAGGTTGGGAGACACGTAGAGATGATCAATCTTACCGCCATCTGTCTGACCGGCCTTGAAGGAGTTGTTGGAACAACTCGTGCAGCTTGTATTTTCATCGTAAGTTGCTTGCAGGTAACCAGGAAAAAAGTTTTCAAACTCTTTCCACGACCGATCATTGCTCAACGGATGCGGACCAAAATTCAGGTCCCCACCGAAAACAACGGCCTCATCCCCTGTTCTCTCGCGCAAGAATGTGGACGCTTGAGTCAGCTGGGAATGACGAACGTTTTGGTAAGACGAGCACGTGTCGAAGTTAGTCGTTTCGCAATAGTTCGAAACTAGATGTGTGTTCGCAACCCAAAATGATCTGCCATTGGGCATTAGTGCTCGAGCGAGATAAACTGATTTACGAGCGATGCTTTCACCGTGAGCGAAAATGGCCTTGAAACCTCTTGGACGAACAAGAATCTTGCGTTCTTGATCTTCCAAAGGAAATCGAGACAAGATCATGAGACCTGAGCCGAGATTTTTCTCTCTCTTTCTTGAGCCAGTCGACCGTAAATCCATGACATGTTCGAGACCGCACTTACTGAGTCTGGCCCGGTGATTTTTGGTCCAAACCTCTTGGAGTAATACAATATCCCAAGGGCCAGTTCGGATTCGCTCACAGAGGGCATTCATGCGCTCTTCCGTGAATAAACTTTCAGTAAAATCTGGCTTCGCATAGACGTTGTAGGTAAGAACCCGGACAGAAGTCGTCGCATGGCTCAATCCAGAGACTAGAAATAGACTCAAAATCCAAAATATTTTATTCATGGATGAATTTTAGCAGATGGCCGGATTACCTAGAGAACGCCAAGTAAATAATTCAGTACGGTCAGCCCTGATCCGGCCACCACGGGAATAGTGAGGTTATCGTCGATATTGAAAGCCGACATCATCTCGCCCAAGGCCCCCACAACGCCACCAAGTATCGAAAACCATAGGAGTTCTGAACCGCCGGCCCCATAACTCATGCCGTAGAAGAGCGTGATGAGATAGCAGGTGAAAAAGCAGGCAATGGCGCCCTGAAGAGACTTATTGGGCATGATCTTGTCTTTGCCATACAGGATGCCAAAGAACGAAGAAATGGGATCAGAGAACACCAGGAACATGACGGACAATAAAGCGATGCGCGGCTCAAAGACCAGCAGGGCAATAGAAACCCCCAGGGCGTAAAACGGGAAACCAGTAAACCCATTGCGCTCCGAGGCCCGCATGAACGGACCCATCATGCCGATGACGAGGGCATTGAGCCTTTCACTGCGCTGGCGAAGGATGTCGACGGAAAAGCCCCCGACGGCGACGGCGAGAATCGCCCAGCCCCACAACTGCGTCACTTCGCCCGTCTGGTAATAGACAAACAAGCAGGCCGAACCACTACCCATGTGCCAAAGCTTGCGAAGAATATGAAGATCGTTGCGCTTAGCGAGCACACGATTGAGTGGATTGTTAGCGAGGGCCGCACGTACTGACACGAAAATCCTTGGAAGCTAAATAAATAATACCCAAGTCTATCCAAATCTTACAAAGCCTCACTTTAAAGACTTTCACCCGGCCCGTCCACCTCTCCTGTAGCTTTTTCATAAACCCCTGCATTTTCTTAGTATTACGCTCTTTCTGAACCGCGAAAAGGGTCGCTATAATGCTAGCAACAAGGATGTGATTCTATGGCGATAGGCCAGGGCGATGCCGGCATGGGTGCTGGTTTATTGGGCCCGCAATCCAATAAAAAGATTTGGGCCATTGGTGGCGGTAAAGGTGGCGTAGGCAAGAGCCTCGTAACGGCCAACATTTCTATTTGTCTCGCCTTAATGGGTTACAAAGTAGTCGCCGTTGATCTCGATCTCGGTGGCGCAAACTTGCATACGTGTTTGGGTCTTCCAATTCCTGAGCTTACACTTTCCGATTACGTTTCAAAAAAAGTCACGCGCTTCGAGGATCTTCTCGTGAAGACACCGATTCCGAACTTGATGATTGTCTCTGGCGCACAAGATGAGATTGGTATCGCCAACCTCAAACACATGCACAAAAACAAAATCATCTCGAAGCTTCATTCCATTGATGCGGATTTCATTCTCTTCGACTTGGGTGCTGGTACATCGTTCAACACTGTCGATTTCTTTATCACGGCCGATAAAGGCATTTTGGTTTCGTTGCCAGAGCCGACGTCGATCGAGAACACCTACCGCTTCATCAAGACGGTGTACTACCGCCGCTTGAAAATGCTGGAAGGGTTCCTTGATATTGAGCCCCTCATCAATCAGGCCATGAACGCGAAACTTTCTTCACCGAACAGTTCTCCGACAGACATGGTGAAAAAAGTTATCGAGATCAATCCGCAGATGGGCATGCGTTTGCGCCAAGAGATTGCGCGCTTCCAACCCTCTTTGATCTTGAACCAAGTCCGCAGCCAGGCCGACATTGATATCGGCTTCTCGATTCAGAGTGTGTGCCGCCGTTACTTCGGTATCGAGATGGACTACGTCGGCTACCTGGACCACGACGCCACTGTCTGGCAGTCAGTAAAAAAACGCAAACCACTCCTCATGGAGTTTCCGAACTCGAAGCTCGTGCATCACTTCGATCGCATCGTCCACCGCCTACTCGGCGTCGCTTAAAAGGATTAGGCATGGATACGGAAAAGAAAAATTACTACGAAGTCCTCGAAATCCCCATGGGAGCTACCCCACAAGAAATCGAACGCGCCTACACGCGGGCTCGCAACGCTTACTCGGGTGATTCAGTTGCTCTGTACTCTTTGATGTCTCAGGCAGAGTGCGACACGATTTTGAATCAGATTGAAGAGGCCTACGCGATTTTGGGGTTCCCCGAAAAACGTCGCGAGTACGATCGTGTGCGCGGCTTCAACCACGCTCCCCGCAACCCGTTTGAAGATTCTGTCAACACACCACATGTGGTGGAGCGCCCAGCGCCGACCCCAGTCCGTAACGATGACTTCAAAGACACGAACCTGCCTGCTCAAGAAGCACGCCCGAATTTCCAGTACGAAGACTACGGTTCGAACTTGCAGGAAGCGAAGGTGTCGAAAGTGCAGGCCTTGAAAAAGTTTGGCCTTGATTACACCGTCGATCCGGCCATGGAACAAAAGATCGAGCAATCGACGGATTTCAGCGGCGCGTACCTTCGCCAAATCCGCGAATACAAAAATGTCGACATGGCACGCCTGGTAGAAATGACTCGTATTTCTCGCACGCACCTGGAAGCCATTGAGAATGATAACCTCTCGAAGCTTCCGGCCGATGTTTACACCCGCGGATTCGTGTCTCAATTGGCGAAAGTTCTGAAACTGAATCCTGACTTGGTGGCCACTTCATACCTTCACCACATCAAGCGTCTCAGAGGCGCGAAGTAAGTATGACAGGCGCGGACACGATTGACGTCGACGCGCGGATCATCATCGTCACAGAGGAAGATCGGTCGACCTATCGCCGTCTCGATCACTGGCTCGTGGCGAAACTTCCGGATCTCTCGCGCACCACAATCAAACGTCTTTTTGATGACGAGAACATCACCACCGTCGATGGTAAGTCGCTGTCTTTGAATAAGATGCCCGCGGCGAACACTGAGATCGAAGTGGAAATCCCTCCGGTCATCACCACCGAACTCGTGGCGCAGAATATCCCGCTGGATATTCTCTTCGAGGATGAGCATCTCATCATCATCGTGAAACCGGCCGGCCTGTGCGTGCACCCTGCTCCGGGCCACCCGGATAAGACATTGGTGAATGCCATTCTTTACCACTGCCCAGATCTCGCTGGCATTGGTGGCGAGAAACGTCCGGGCATCGTGCATCGTCTTGATCTCGGAACATCCGGTGTCATGGTGGTGGCAAAAACCCAGAAGGCCCACGAAGGACTCGTGCAACTTTTCTCGAGTCACGACATTGAGCGCGCCTACGAAGCTGTCTTGTGGGGCCAACCCAAGATGCAGGCGGGCAAGATTGAAACGTTTATCGGACGGCACCCGGCCCATCGCCAAAAGCAAAGCTGCTTAGTGAAAGGTGGCAAAAAAGCCATCAGCCACTTCAAGATGCTCAAGAGCAATAAAAATCTTCATCACGCCGAATTCCGTCTGGAAACAGGCCGCACGCACCAGATTCGCGTGCACGCATCGCAATTCCTGCAGACGCCCGTGGTGTGTGACCCCCTTTACGCCGAAGTCACGCACCAGATGGCGCGCATGCCAGAAGACGTCATCGCGTTGGTTAAAGATTGGCCTTACCAATTACTGCACGCTCGCGTGCTTGGTTTTAAGCATCCAGTGACTGGAGTTGCTTTGCGCTTTGAGGCACCGCTGCCATCACCCATGCAACAAGTGGTCGACCTCATATGAATCTGCTGTTTGAGAAAAAACTCTCTCACGGTTGGTTTCGTGCGTTTGATCAAAAACCCACACATAGCTTTGCCCACGTTCACCAGACTCATTCGGTGAGAGTACTTGATGCCATGACACCCGATCTGTCGACGCAAGAAGCCGATGGGATCGTGGCACGACATCGGGAAACGCTCGCCATCAAGACAGCAGATTGCATGCCAGTCGCGATTGAAGGGACACTCGGTGCGGCCCTGCTGCATGCAGGCTGGCGCGGGCTGGCGGGTGGGATTCTGACAGATAAAGAAGTGCAGAAGCTACAGCCCCGCGAAGCTTTCATTGGGCCGTGTATCCGTGCCTGTTGTTTTGAAGTCACCCATGAATTCGCCGTACATTTTCCACACACACCAGTCACTAAACTGAGCGATGGGACTCTGCGCTTTGATCTTGTGACCGAGGCCTATCGTCAGCTCAAGACACAATTTGATGGCATCCAAGTAAGCGACTCGGGTGTTTGCACCTGCTGTAACACAAAATATCCAAGTTACCGTCGAGACAAGACTCCACAACGCATTTGGAATCTCTACGTCCCGCTGGCACAATAGAAAGCAACAAAGGAAGCACCATGGACAAGAAAGGTCTCACCCTCCAAGGCATCACGGGCATGCATGCCCTTCACATCTTGAACGCGGTTCTGATGGCGGCCACCGGGATTTATCTCACGACGCATTTCTACGACACGCTTTATCCCTCGGGACTTGGCGGCGCGAGCACATTATGTGACGTATCAGCTTTTTGGAATTGTGACGTGGCCACGCACTCAAAAGTCGCATCTATCGCAGGAGTGCCTATCGCATTCCTCGGTTTACTCAACGGTCTTTTCCTCATCGGCGCCTCACTCTTTGCTTCGGAATCTTATGAGCGCACGGCCAGTGCAGTGACGAAGTACAATGCGATTGGAACACTAGGACTCTTAGGATTCTCACTCATCGCTCTCGGTGGTCTCTGTCCCGTCTGCACCATCTACTACGTCCTCAGCTGGGTCGCTGCAGCGCTGTTCTGGAAAAAAGGAATCAACTCGTGGATGCCTGACATGAAAGTGGCCGGTATTTGGATCGCGATCACTCTCGCAAGTGGTGTGGCCTTAAGCCAGTACACCGCTGGTCGCGCCACGAAGCTGGCGACGGTTTCAACACAAGTCGTCTCTCAGTACAAAACTCTCGCTGACTACGGTGATCCAGATCCCGTTTCCCCTTTTGTGATCCATGCCTCGACACCCAATTTTGCGGATGCTCCGATTCGCGTCACGGTGTTCTCTGACTTCCAATGCCCCTTCTGCAAAATGGTCGCTGAGCAAATGCCACAGCTCGCTCGTCGCTATGCTGGCAAGATCAACATTCAGTACTTCTTCTACCCACTGGATAGCGCCTGTAACTCAAGCGTGAAGAGTGCCATGCACCAGTACGCTTGTCGCGCGGCCATGCTCGCAGCTTGTGATCCAGCGAAGTTCAACGAAGTTCACGACGAGATTTTCGCAAACCAAGAAAAAATCGATCTCGACTCCTTGAAAAAGATCGCCGACAAACACGGACTCACAGCGTGCTTTGAGGGTCAGACCACTCGTGATGCGGTGTTGGCTTCCATCAATGGCGCAACGAAGTTCAATCTTCGCAGCACACCCACCATCATCGTTAACGGCAAGAAGATTGAAGGTTCGATTCCGAATCCGCACTTCCATGCCATCTTTGATGAACTGCTCAAAAAATGAAAATCGCCGAGACCCACTGCCACTTGGACTATCTTAAAGACCGCCCGCTCGAGGAGACTTTAAGACTGTGCCAAGAGGCGGGGGTCGAGAAGATGGTTACCATCGGCGTGGATCCGGAAAACATCGACGCCGTGATGGCCCTCGCCCAAGCTCATTCGCAGATTTGGTGCACCCAAGGCATCCATCCCCACGACAGCAAAGACATGACCGACGAAGTGCTAGAGCGCATCCGCTCCCGTGCCCAACATCCACGGGTGGTGGCCATCGGTGAGATCGGTCTCGATTACCACTACAACAACTCGCCCAAAGACGTGCAGCTCAAGTGGTTTCGCGCGCAGCTCGAGCTCGCCGTCGCCGCTGATAAACCGATCGTAATTCACTCACGCGACTCCGATGAGGACATGATCGCCTTCCTAAAAGAATTCGCACCACAGCTTAAAAAGAAGGGCGTGGTCCACAGTTTTTCCTCGGGGATGGAGCTCGCGCAGGTTGCGCTCGATAACGGCTTCTACCTCGGCTTCAACGGTATGGTGACCTTCCCCAAGGCCGAGAACGTGCGCGACGCCGTCCGACTGTGTCCCATTGAGCGCATCCTGCTTGAAACCGACAGCCCCTTCCTCACGCCGGTTCCCCATCGCGGGAAAGAAAACGCCCCGTTTTATCTGCCCCATGTGCTGAAAAAAGTGGCAGAAATAAAAAACGCCTCCGAAGAGGCGCTCTCTATTCACGCATGGGACAACGCCCACACATTATTTGGATTCTAATTTCTTACGGATTTGGAATCGCAGTCTTGATGTACTCCAACATCGCTTTACGGTCTTCTGGTGCCATATCCACACCCAACGGCATGTGCTCAGTGGCCACCGCCGTGTAGATCCGATCTTTCTCACTCGAGAGTGATGACGGGTTATTGAAGTTGAATTGGTTCGGACCCGCGCCGTGACACTGCATGCACATCACCAGCGGGTTCGCGATCACACCCGCATCTCCGACAAGACTCGCATTGATGGTGGCCGCTCCACCACTTCTCTCTCCGTCTGAGGGACAGGCAGCCAGCACATCATTTTGGCTTAGGCCTATGAGGCGTTGGTGATAGCAAGTAAGTATGTCTGAGGTCGCCGACTGCAGATCAGGCACGGTTGTTGGCATAGACTTTTGTCCCGAACTCAAAGCTTGCTTATAAGCAGGCCAGCTCTGCTGGACGAGTTGACGACACTTGTTCCCATCGAGAGACAGTGGAGTGAAGGCAAGGCCTTGGAGTGATTTCGTTCGCGCCGCCGGTCCTTGGCAAATATCTGTCCACAATGAGCCCAATGCGACGGCCGCCACGAAGTCAGAACCGAGCGTATTACAACTGTTGATCTCGTTACCTGTCGCAAGACTCACGGGCGCGGCACTCGCGATGGGTGTGCGCACGATGCTGTAAGTCCCGTTTTCAGATTGTTCCATGTAGGCCACGGTGCCATCGAGCCAGAACGACGGGTAGTAGGAGTTACCACGGGCCTGGTTCGAGATTCGCTGGATCGTGTCCTCTTCTAAGTCTACGACAAAGACCTGGAAATTCTGCGAACCGAGCTCGGGCTGTGCGTACCACGTCACAGAATCTGGATCTGTCGCATTGGTATCAGAGGCAAAGGTAATTTTTTTGCCATCGGGAGAGAATTCAACTTTTCCCGTGGCGAAACCTAGATCGCGAGTCATGTCACAACGGTTACCGTTAGCCGTCTTCACGATCTTGAAAATTTTCGTCGTTCCCGCTTCCACGTCAAAAGCCGCCAACTGCTGGCCATCTTTAGAGAGCATCGGAAGCTTGTAGGGCGCATCGCCCAGGTTTGGACAGAGCGGTTTCGGTGGGTTTTCGTTTGCTTTAAAATTAGGGCCGCTCGAGGCCAGTGTTGTCTCGAAGTCCTTGTACATCAAAGTATTCATGTTGGTATCGCCGGTCGTAAGCGTATCCGTGATCACGCGGTAATTACGCTTGGGAGCGCTTACACCAGGAAGGACCCCTGCCGAGTGGTATACGCCAGCGAGGGTGTTCTCTTCACTTTCTTGATTGCCATCCGCAAAGAGAGGATTGTCACCGGGCTTGATCGTATCGCGATCAAAGAAATCTAATCCGTCGTCTTCTTCACTTGGAGCAATGATCACCTGACCATCGGGCGTTGGAACACCATCAAACGGTCCGGGCACAGATCGGTAATCGCCGGTTTTCATGTCTAAGATCACGTTGCCGTTTTCGGTGATGACCGAAACTTCTTCACGCTTGTCCTGTGGATTCTGGCGTGGAATCGGCTTGAAGAAATAGTCGGGCGTGAAGTCGAGCTCCACTCGTTGGCTCGCGAGATCTTTCTCGATGGCGCAAACGGCGGGCACGCCTTGGGCGGCGGCGTTTCCTGAGAGCAGCATCATCATTGTGATTAGTAACATGGGCTACTCCAGGTATTTCCCGACGACGCGGGAGTAAGTGGTTTGTCCCATGATGCCGGGAACCATTGGGCCAACCATGCGGCCGTTTTTATACATGACGACGTTCGGGAAGTGCATGAGCGTGTTGCGCTTACGCAGTTCGAAGCTGTGCATTTTAGTGAGCTTCACTCCAGTGATGCCTTCTTTCTTCAAAGCTTTCAGGGCATCCGCTTCTTTCACGTTGGGGTCAAGCACGATGGTCAAAGCGAGTTTGTTTTTCTGCGCCACTTCGCGAATGGTTTTGATCCCACGAACGGAGTGATCCATGAACGGTGACCATGAGTAGATCAAACCGCCGCCCTGAGCATTCTTCAGTGTGCGGGCCAGCTCTGCATCAGTGAAACCATCAACCGGTGCCTTCACTGGAACCGTTGCCACTTCAGGCGCGCATTTGTTGGTGGTGGAATAGCGAACGATCAAACGATCGTAGGGACTTTCTTTAACGAGAAGCTCGTAACCCGCCTCTTTATCCAGCGTCCACCAACGCGACAACTTGCCGGTCGATGCGGTGTAGGAAAATGTGTTGTCCGGACGCATTTTTGCGCGCCAGTTTTCCACGACACCCTCGCGCTTAAAGAGTGGCTGCATAGCCTTCCAGCAGACAAATGCCTTTTCGGGCTTCTGTAAATTAGGCATGGAATTGACACTCGCGATGGCCCGAGTGCCCATCAGGACGAGTAAAATGCTTAAGATAATGAACGTTAATTTCATGAGTTCTCCCCTGCTTTAATGATACGAGCAGAGCTCGGGCTTGAGCCTCTAGGTACTTTCTGCCCTTTTGTTGAGCTTTTTACATAATGCGCGACGCAGCAGTGAGGGCCAATATCCTTAAACCCCTACACAAAAGGCCCTAACCGTGGCAATTTGCAGCCTATATTTTCTCCCTCTCAATCTGACATTTCTCACCTTAATTGGTGCTTAAGGAGACTCCATGAAAACGGTAAAAGTAGGCATTAATGGCATGGGCCGCATCGGCCGCACGATTTTACGCGAATTGGTTAAGCGCCAACACAAGGGCGTTGATCTCGACATCGAAGTTGTCGCAGTTAACAACCCCGGCGATCGGGCCCCCTATGTACACTTGATGAAGTACGACTCACTCCACGGAAAACTCCCGGTCGATGTCACGCTGAATGGCGACGATCTCATGGTGGCCGGCAAAAAGATCCATTTCTACGGCATCAAGAGCCCAGCGGAAATTCCCTGGGACGCTCATGGCGTGCAAGTTGTTGTGGATTGCACCGGAATCTTCAAAGACAAGCCAGGCCTGGGTCAGCACATGCGCGGCTCTGTGAAAAAAGTCATCATGTGTGCTCCCGGCAAAGACCTCGATGGCACATTTGTCATGGGCGTAAACAGCGACAAGTACGATCCGGCCAATCACCACATCATTTCAAACGCCAGCTGCACAACGAACTGCCTCGCACCGATCGTGAAAGTTCTCCACGAAACTTTCGGCATCGAGAACGGTTTGATGACAACCATTCACTCTTACACTTCAGATCAAAATATCCTTGATAACTCGCACACTGACCTCCGCCGCGCGCGCGCAGCTGCTGTCAGCATGATCCCGACTTCAACGGGTGCCGCCAAAGCCATGGGCGACGTCATCCCCGAGATGGCAGGCAAGCTTGATGGTTACGCCGTTCGGGTTCCAACTCCAGACGTCTCTGTGGTCGACCTCACCGTTACTCTGACGAAGCCGGCCGACAAGAAAGCCATCAACGCTGCGATGAAAGCCGCGAGCGAAGGGCCATTGAAGGGCATCTTGGGTTACACCGAGGAAGAATTGGTTTCTGTAGATTTCATGGGCAACCCTGACTCTTCAATTTTCGATTCAAAGCTCACCAACGTCATCGGTAGAACGGCAAAAGTCGTGAGCTGGTACGACAACGAAGTGGGCTTCTCGAATCGCGTGCTCGATCTTGCGAAATTCATCGGCGCAAAACTCTAAGGACAACCCATGCAATTGAAATCCATCCAGGACGCCGACCTCAAAGGGAAAAAAGTCTTGGCCCGTTTTGACTTCAACGTGCCGCTCACGAAAACTGAGCCACGTACCATTACGGATGCGAGTCGCATCGATCTGGCTTTGCCAACGATCCGTCTCATGCTGGAGAAGGGCGCATCGAAGATCATTCTCATGAGCCACTTGGGTCGCCCAGATGGCCAAGTGAATCCGAAGTACTCGCTTGAACCAGTGGCGACGTATCTGGCTGAACAACTCGGCGTCGATGTCGTGCTAACGACGGGCCCAGTGGATGTAGGTGTAAAAGAATTTTTGCAATTGCCTGAAACCAAAATCGTACTCCTCGAAAACTTGCGCTTCTCCCCGCTCGAGGAGAAGAATGATCAAGAGTTCGCCGAGAAACTTTCGACCTACGGTGACGTATACGTGAACGACGCTTTCGGTGCCGCTCACCGCAAACACGCTTCCGTTTATGGTGTGAATAAATTTTTCTCGGGCCGCGCTTACGCCGGTCTTTTGCTTGAAAAAGAAATCAAAGCGCTGGGCCATTTGATGGACAAGCCGGCCAAGCCTTTTGTCGCCGTTCTCGGTGGGGCAAAAGTGGCAGATAAGATCAAGACCATCGAACGCTTGCTCGTGCTCGTTGATAAAATTTTGATCGGTGGCGCGATGGCGTACCCATTCCTCAAGGCGAAAGGTTTGCCTGTCGGCAAATCTCTCTGCGGAGACGAGGACGTCGCTCTCGCCAAACAATTGCTCGCGCAAGATAAGGGCGGCAAGATTCAGCTTCCCGTTGATCACGTAGTGGCGAGCAACCCCGACTCTGAACCAAGTTTCTCCGGCACCATCGACAACGATAAAATGGGTCTCGATATAGGTCCCGCAACGATCGATAAATACGCTCTCCACTTGAAAGGCGCCAAGACCATTTTCTGGAATGGCCCCATGGGTTTGTTTGAGAATCCCAAGTTTGCAGTCGGCACCATGGAAATGGCGAACTACATCGCACACTCTGGTGCCTTCACAGTCGTCGGCGGTGGAGACTCTGTCGCGGCAGCTCATCAGAGTGGTTTTGCAGATCAATTCAGCCACGTCTCTACCGGCGGCGGCGCATCTCTCGAGTACATTGAGAAAGGTGAACTCCCGGGCGTGAACGCGCTGAGAGGATTGTAGGATGAAGCTTATCGTCGGCAACTGGAAGATGAACCAGACCAAGGCGCAAGTGCAGGATTTTTTCCACGCACTCAAGTCCGGTCCTCGCCAGCAAGAAGCTTGGATCGCCCCACAAGCTCTGCACCTTACTATGGCCTTGAGTCTTGCTCCTCATGACATCAAGATCGGTGCACAGAATAGTAGCGAACAGGACAGCGGTGCCTTTACGGGAGAAAACTCACCGGCGACGTTGAAGGATCTCGGTGCGAGTTTTGTCTTGGTCGGCCACTCAGAACGCCGACAAATTTTCCATGAAACCAACGTCACTTGCGCCGCCAAAACCAAGCGCGCGCTTTCTCACGGACTCGCCGTTATTTACTGCGTCGGCGAAACCTTAGCCGAACGTGAAGCGGGTCAAACCCTGAACGTGGTGAAGCAACAACTTCGCCAAGGCTTGAGTGATCTCGCCGGCTGGCATCCTGGGCAACTCATCGTGGCCTACGAACCCGTTTGGGCGATTGGTACGGGCAAAGTCGCAACACCGGCCCAGGCACAAGAAGTTCATGCAGCGATTCGTACAGAGCTCAAAGAAATGTACTCTGCTGCGGGTCAAGAAGTGCGCCTTCTCTACGGTGGTAGTGTGAAGCCTGATAACGTCAAAGAACTCATGGGCCAAGAAGACATCGACGGCGCCCTGGTGGGCGGCGCGAGCCTCAAAGCGACTGATTTTCTAGCGCTGTGTCAGTAGAACTGGTTTCTTTTATAGATGGGGGCGTGTTACAAATAACCCCCTAGGAGATTTTTATGATCACGACCCTTATTGTTTTGCATGTCATCATTTGCGTCCTTCTTGTTGTCACCGTGCTCTTGCAGTTCGGTAAAGGCGCTGAAATGGGTGCAGTTATGGGTGGCGGCGCTTCTCAAGCCGTTTTCTCAAGCTCAAGCAAAGGCAATTTCTTCACTAAACTCACCAGCGTTTTGGCGATTGGTTTCATGTTGAACTCTATCGCACTCACAACTCTCAAGAGTCGTGCTGCGAAGAAATCTTTGTTCGATGACGAGCAAGAACTCGCGGCTCCTTTGAACAGCGATACAAAAGCTCCTGCGGCCGGTGCAGCAGCTCCAGCTCCAGCGGACGCAACAACAGCTCCGCAAGCGGCGGCTCCTGCCCAGCAAACGCAGCAACCTTCAGCGCCTAATCAAGCGCAGCCGCAACAAGCTACACAGCAATAGTTTTAAGGCCCCTTTGGGGCCTTTCTTTTTTCCACCGATGGAAGCACATCCCCTCTTTGTCCCCCTCATCTCAATCCTCGCCGGCTTCATTGACGCCATCGCCGGTGGCGGTGGACTGATCACTATCCCGATGTGGACTCTGGTCATGGGGCCAGGGGCACATGTCGTGGCCACCAACAAAGTGGGTGCCTGTGCCTCGTGCGTGATGGCCCTGTGGGTATATCAACGGCACCATCCCGTTCCGTGGCGAGAAGGCTTTTGGTTTCTGGTGGCCATCAGCATCGGCTCATTCATCGGCTCTCAGCTCACGGGCCTGGTGCCTGCGCATATCTTTGCCTGGATGCTCTTGGCACTGTGTCCGCTGATCTTGATGATTGTGTGGTCAAAGGAACGCCTCTTTGCGGAACGTCCTACCGAGCCCACCGCTCTCAGTAAGTTCATCCTGGCCGGTCTTCTGGTGGGAATTTACGACGGGTTTTTCGGACCAGGTGGCGGCACCTTCATGCTGCTCGCTCTCCTGTGGTTCACCTCCATGCCACTCATGAGCGCCCTCGCTCTCTCTAAACTCTCTAACTCGCTCTCTGCCGGGATCTCGCTGGGGGGCTTTGCGATGCAAGGACTGGTGGACTGGAAATGGGGTGCGATCGGTGGTCTTTCGATTGTGATCGGATCGTTTTTGGGCGCCCAACTCACTAAACGTAAAACGGTGGGCGTGGTGAAACCAGCGCTCACCGTTGTGGTTATTCTATTGATGGGAAAACTACTGTGGGATCAGCTCAAAGGGCCTTGAGCTCGTAAGCGCAGTCGGCCTTCTCTTTACTAATACGGTCCTCGTCATGCAAATCTCGCGAGGTAAATCCGACAGTGATGTGCGGGGCCCAGCGCTTCCAGACGAAGTCTTCCGGAATTCCGCCATTGGCGACGTAGCGACGCCAGACTTGATTGCGAAACTCACGCAGCTCCTCTGACTCAACGGAAATGAACCAACTCTCTTCCGTCTTATCACCTAGAATCGCCGTGACTTTTTTCAAGCATAGCACTTTGATCGGCGCTTTCATGCTGCCTTCTTTGGCGACGATCTTATCGATCGTGTTCATCTTGAGCGTCTGCGCGAGGATGCGAAACTCCGGTGGCGTGATGACGGTGATGTGGGCCTCTCCGCGATGCTGGAGTTTCTTCCCGATGCGTTTCTCGAGTTCTTCGCGGATTTTTTCCACCGGACCATAAGGCATAGGAATGCCCACCCAATCAGCTTGCGGTTTAAAATAAGGACGGTTCTCGAGGGATTCTATGGCTTTGACGTCGGCCGTGACGGTTTCAGCGGCGAAGCTTGTGAGTGAGAAAAACAAAGCGAGAAAGATCATTTCTTCTTCTCATTATTTATCACGCGAATTTTACCGAAGTCGGCCGTTTGCAAAGCTCTCACTTCTTCGATCGGCAATTGCGCCCAAGGAATCGTCGGATCGAAGCGATTCGAAAGTGTGATGTCTTTGCGAATGTCCGAGCGCACATAATCCACGTGCTTTTCAAAGACATCGAAGAGCCAAGGCTCGAGTTTGATACCGCGGAATTTTTTCATCACGCCAACGGCATCTGCCACGAGCATGACCTGGCTGTAAGACCGCTTCGTCGTGATGGCATCAAAGAAGTCGGCGATGGTACAAGCACGCGCCATGGGGTGTATTTCTTCTTCACGTTTTTTGGTTGGATAGCCGGTGCCATCCCAATTCTCATGGTGCTCGTGCACGATGCGAGCGATGACATTCACGTCAATGGTGTGGTGGACTTTCACGTGGCCCGACAGGAGCAGCTCGAGGCCAAAGTCCGGGTGCATTTTTATCTGCTCGTACTCGGCCTCGGAGAGGCCGCCGGGATTATTCAGAATGTGCGTCGGGATCTTAACCTTGCCTAAGTCGTGCAGGAGTCCACCCAAGCCGATGTTCACCAGGTCCTGTCGCGGCGCCTTGGGATGGGCCGCTTTCCAGATGCTGATGCTGTACATGGAGACGTTGATCGAGTGGTCGTAGGTGTAGAAATCGTGGAAGCTCAAATTACTGATCAAGCCGCGTAGGTCATCAATGCCGTACTCTCCCAGGAGATCGACCATGTTCTCCACAACCTCGCGGCACCCTTCGATGCCGGCCTCGAGAAGTTCCGTTGAGAACTCGCGTTTTCCATCAAAGATGCGACCGAGATATTCCAGCGCCGAGTCTTTGATGACGTGGGCCTTCTGGGTGTCATCGCGCTGATCGGATTGCACCAGGCTTCTCATGTAGAGGCTGCGCTGATCTTCTGGAATATAAATTTGCAGGTATTTTTTGCGCAAGTTTTCGAGGTCATCTGTACTGAGCGATTCACCCGAAGGAAAAATACGCACAAATTTTTCCCGTTCCTTGAGCGAAGAAGAATTCACGAAGAGATCGAACGGAAGGGCGTTTCCGGTATCAATCAAGTCATAACGGACGGAAAAAAAGCTCCGTAAAGCTGGGGAAGTCTGCATGGCTTAAATTGTATCATGGGAGGGCTATTTGTCGTGTTTGGAAGGCTTTGCCCCCAATAGAAAGGCCCACCGAAGTGGGCCTAGCGACAACTTATTGGGTCAGTTTTAAGTCTAGAACGGAATGTCGTCAGAAGCGAAGTTAGCCTCTGTCGAAACTTTGTAATCCTGGTTCATGTCCATAGGCGCTGAACCCTGATTCATACCAGCTGAATTATCAACATGGCGCTCGCCGCCTTTATTGTCAGATGGGCCGCCGATGAACTGCACAGTCGCAGCGTTGATTTCAGTCATGTAGCGCTTGTTGCCGTCTTTGTCGTCCCATGAGCGAGTTTGCAAGCGGCCTTCGACGAAAGCTTGGCGACCTTTCGAGAGGTACTGGTTGCAGAGTTCTGCGAGTTTTCCCCACACAACGATCCGGTGCCATTCTGTTTTTTCTTGTTTCTGTCCGCCCTTGTCGGTCCACGCTTCTGTGGTGGCGATGGAGAAGTTACAGACCGGCGCGCCGCCTGGTGTGTACTTCAACTCTGGGTCTTGACCCAAACGTCCGAGCAAGATCACTTTATTAACGCTCATAGAATCTCCTTTGCCTGATGGTGAGGCATGTTGTGGTTTGTGATTTCCATCACGAATTTCGCGTGCCCAGAGGCTACTTCAATCGCAGCACTACGGAAACGGTCAGGTTCTCACAAGGGCCTTCACTTGCGGAAAATGTGCCAAGGGGGAAATGAGCGAAAGCCTTGAAATAGCTCAAGGCTTCTGGTGATCAAATAAATTTATTGGAGACTACTGAGAAATTTCTGGCTGTCCTTGAGTCTTTCTCGCGCGTAGCAGCGGAGAATCTGGATTGTCGCGCAAAAAGTTTTCCACATGCTTGCGAGCAATGCGCACGTCTTTGCGATACCAGGTGGGATCAAATCCGCAAGTCGAGCACTTCACGTCACGACGATAGAGCGATTTACGGGTGAACTCAAAACCCGCCCACATAATAAAAAAACTACCGAGAGTTTTCCATTCGAGGATTGGAAAAAGCGCCCAGGTCAAAATGACGGTGATCAGAGCAATCTGGCCGTAGTGGCGTGCCGAAAGATTTTTATCGTACTGAAGGGCGCGCGGGGTGCGGCACAAAGCACAGTAGCAGTCGCGGATGGCAGATTTTTTCAAGGTCACCTCTCTAGAGCTATTAAACCATGCGCGAATCGCAAGATTGTAGTGGGCACAAATGGCCGCCGGCCTTGGAAGAGGTTGCGGCCAAAATGGCCGCCGGCCCCCCTTCGGGGGCCAGGGTGAAGAAACTGTTGGTGGCGGGGTGTAAACCGGTGGGAAACAGAGGGGGGACGGCCTAGCAGCACACGTTCCACATCCCGGACCAAGGCCTTGCGTGCCGGGATGCTTTACACCTTCCAAATCCCATACCAAAATGCTCATACATGATTTCGCTCACTTCCAATCTTCTAGGGACAAAACGCGCCGGCGAGCGGGGCCAAATCAGCATCTTCTTTGCCTCCAGTCTCATCGTACTTATTTCCATCATCGCCTTCGTCATCAACATTGGTTTGTTCGTGAAGGCGAAGATCAATTTGCAGAACGCCACGGATGCCTCCGCTTACGCCGGTGCGGCCGTGCAAGCGCGCATGCTCACGCGCATCGGTTACATGAACTGGGAGATGCGCAACAACTACAAAGAGTGGATGTTCAAGTACTACGTGCTCGGCAATCTCAACATCGATGATGTGCGGGCCCCCGGTGCCATCTCCGGGAACGTTAACTATCGTATGCAGCCCGACCCCAACATCCAGAACGGCACAGGCCGAGATCTCTATAATTTTCCCTCGGTGTGTTTGCACTACGCGGGTGTTCCCACCAACGTCTGTCGTCGCTATGCCATCCCCGGTATCCCGCGCTTCGAACCCACCAACCTCGTGGGTATCGATGAAACAACCTCTTCGTTCATCGATGCCATCGTAAAAGAAAAATCCAGTGACTGCTCGAAGCGCACGCAACTGAACTTCAACATCACCAATTTGTGGGCCTACAACCTGCGAGACGGTGTCGCGAACAATGCATTTGCTGATGCTCCTCAAGTAGCGGTGGATCGTGTGGGTGCATGGCCCAAGGGAGTGGAGCTCGCCATTCGGACGCGCGCCCTTGAGCACGCCATGAACCGACCACCCACGGTGATCTGTGGCACCCCTGGCCTGGCGGCCAACCCAGCTTGTAAAGCGGTCCTGAGTCTTGAAGGCGAAAAGCATTATGGTAACGAGCGCCCGTCGAAGGCGTTCTGGTCAGGGATGCGCAACCTCGGCGCGGAAAATGGCAACGATGGCGAAATGAAAGCTTCCTTCACATTGACGGAGCTTGCTCCGGAGCAAGTGACGTTTGCCAATGTAAATTCACTTTCCACCATGTTGATGGGTCCGAAGAAAAATGAACCCAAGTTCTACGTGGATCTCAAACTACAGCTCGTGAATTACGCCACCTTCTTCACCGCTCTCATCGCGCGCGATGACGTGCTCAATGCCTCAGGCCAAGTGGTGAAAGCCGAAGGTGCGTGTGACGTTTCAAAAATTGCGATTCCCGTGCCGGGTTTCCCGATGGGATTTTACAAGAATCCTGACGTCGTCACTTACTACGCCGTCAAGGGCGAAGCCAATTTTCAAGGTCTCTTCAATCCTTTCACTGGCCAGGGTGTCATCAAACTCACCGCGTATGCAGCGGCGAAACCCATGGGTGGAAGAATCGGGCCGGCCATTTTCACGGCGGGAGCAGGCGCAGATGAAACCACCGTCACCACTCGCACCACTGCAAACAATCGCCGCTCAACGGCTTATCTCAGCGGCCTGGATCTCTCCCGTGTCACACGCAAAGGCACTAACACGACCGTGAACGTTGGTGACTTTGCTCCGGGCATGCCGATCCCCATTAACAAAGGCTCGACTCAGACAGAGCGATTCTGGATCGCAGACCCAAATGACCAAGTGGGTGGCTGGGTTTCAGGTCCCGGTATCGTCTTTGGCATTCCCAATCTGGTGTATGACTTCGAAGGCTCCAGCACGGACCCCACGAACTACATCATCGGTTCGGCCCCGACGAACATCGTGCAACCGAATCCCAACGGTGGAACCGACGACGATGGTTACTCCTCGGGTCTCTACAAGGGTCCCCAGCTCACGATGTTCCGTGCGAATCTTGTGGGTGTGAACACCGTTGATGAGATCAGTCGTTCCATTTATAACGTTCGCGCGCCAACAGCTTACGAAGCCGCCAACTACACCATTCCCCTGCCCTATGACTTAAGTCTGCAACCTCCCGGCGGTGGCAGTGGCTTCTTGGACACCTTCGGTTTCATTGTTGGCCCGAAAGACAACGACGGACGTTACCAAGCCAAGATCTACGCCCCGCTTTTTTCTCCGAGCAACCAAGATGCGCTCTTCACCACGGCAGAAGAGGTCGCTGCAGAAATCAAAGCTTTCATGAACACTCAAGTCTCAGCGATGGAGAAATACCGCAACTCCATGAACCTGGTCGCCATGTCGATCTTCCAAGATGATCCGGTCAAATACAAAGACGCCGCGGAACGCATCTCCGACATCAACTTTAGCCAACCCGCCGATCAGGGAAGACCGAGCTGCAAAAGCATCGCAGGAACTTTTCTCCACTTTTATTTCGGCAACAACAACACGCTGGGGAACCCCGTGCCGCCAGCGGGCTTCGCTTGTCCGCTCTCTCTTGAAGAAAGCATCACCACGTACTTCAATGGTGGAGCGGTCGGTCTCGACCCACACACTCACACCATTGAATACAGCTACAGCGATAGTCATCCGCGTAACAACACTGCGACTAAGATCATCAACTGGAGCGGACTGCTCACTGGCTATATGCCAGGGCCAATGCGTGGAGCGACAGACGCCGGGCTTTTCTCGACGCCATACAGCGGTGAGCAAGAAACCATGCGGCGTACTGGCTACTCGACTAAACTCGTAACGCTTAAATCACTGACGTCTTCAGGCCACTATGGCATCGGTGGAGGCGCTAACGCCGCGATCTATTCAGAAGGTAACTTTACTCCCCTTTCAGAAGACGTGCGCCAGAGTAATTTTCGCAATGCTCTAAATCTAAGTGCTCTGGGAGTTCCGACCACTGTCAATCACTGACGCTTGCCCAACAAATTGGTGTGCCACTATACTAGGGTGAGTTTTTTCCTCCCATTCAATTAAGCAAAGGACCTCCCGTGGCAGCCAAGAAAGCGAAGAAAGCCCCCGCAAAAAAGAGTGCGAAACCGAAAGCAAAACCTGCTGGAAAAAAAGTCGCCAAGAAAGCAGTGAAGAAAGTCGCAGCCAAAAAAGTTGCTAAAAAAGTTGCGAAGAAAGCCGCGAAGAAAGTCGCGAAAAAAGTCGCAGCGAAAAAAGCAACTCCGGCCAAAGCGGTCAAGCCAGCGGCGAAACCAGCCCCTAAACCTGCGGCGAAGAAAGAAACTAAAAAAGTTATTACTCCAGTTGTTGTTCCAGCACACGCCAAAGGCGCAGCTTTTGACGACGACTACGCCTCCGACGGCGCCGACGAGTTCGACGCGGACTTCGACGAAGAAGAAGAGGGAGAGATCGATCCGAAAGCTGAGAAAGCAGCGAAACCAGCTGAAGAGTTCACTCCCGGTGAAGAGGAAGAAGAAGGCGCCTACGGCTACGGCTGGGGCTACGAAGAAGGCCTCGACAATCCGGAAGAAGCGGAAGAAGAAGACGAAGTCTTTGACGAAGACGAAGAGTACGTCAAAGGCCCGAAGAAACCGGGTGAAGAAGCAGAAGACGACGACGAGTCTTACTAATTACACTTAAGACGTGGCCCGCAGGGGCCACTTCTTTTTTAGGGCCCTATGAAAAAATTAGAACTGTACTACTTTGACGAATGTCCCTACTGCCAACTGGTTCTGCGCACCATCGCAGAGGTTGGTCTTAAAGATAAAGTCGTCTTGAAAAATACTCGCAAAGAGCCGGCCAATCGCGAAAAGCTCATGAAAGACACAGGACGCAGCACGGTTCCTTGTCTCTACATCGACGGCACCCCGATGTTTGAGAGTAAAGACATTGCTCGTTGGCTGACAGACAACGCAAAGGGCCTCTAGTGGAAATCCGTGATCCCGTCCATGGCTCCATCGCCATCTTTGACGCTGAAATTCCTGTCATCGAACACGCTTTTTTCCAACGCCTAAGAAACATCAAGCAACTTGGTTTCTCAGAGTTTGTTTTTCCTGGAGCGACTCACACCCGCTACTTGCATTCCATCGGCGTGATGAATGTGGGCACGCTCGTTTTCAATGCTCTCTTCAAAGATCGCCTCTACGATAAAGAAGTACAGCGCTTGCGCCAGACACTGCGCCTGGGGTGCTTGCTGCATGATATCGGGCATGCCCCGTTGTCCCACACGACTGAGCATGTGATGCCGCAAGTAAGTGCGCTCAGGCTTCCGACACGCTTTGCTCCAGGCAAAGACCGTCAGGCGAGCCACGAAGACTACACTCTCAAAAGTATTGTTGATTCCAGTTTCACAACCTCATTCAAAGATGTGCGCGCTGAATTCGGAGTCACACCAGAAGCCGTGGCCGAACTCGTGATGGGTGAAACCCGCGACCCAGCGTACTTCACCCTTGATGGGGTGGACTGGTTCCCACTCTTGCATCAATTGGTGTCGAGCGAGATGGATTGCGACCGCATGGATTACCTTCTGCGCGACAGCTACTTCTGCGGCGTGAGCTACGGTAAATTTGATCTCGATTGGATTGTAGATAACCTCAAGGCCTGCGAAGAAGGCGGCCGGATGTACTTAGGCATAAGCGAGCGCGCCGTTTCGACATTCGATGATTTCCTTTTGAGCCGCTTCCACATGTTTATGATGGTGTACTTCCACTACCGTGCTGTTTGTCTTGAGCAGATGCTCATGCGCTACTTCAAAGCGACGGGCACAAACGAGTACGCCATTCCTGCTGATATTGAGGCCTACCTCGACCACGATGATCCACACCTGTGGAAAGTCCTCCGCAAGAGTAAAGATCCTTGGGCTGCCCGTATCGTGCGCAACGATATTCCTCGCAAAGTCATGGAAACCTTCGGCGCCGAAGGCGTGCCGCACATGGAGACGCTGGAGAACTATCTCAAAGCGCAGAACATCGATTACATCAAGTGTTCCTCCAAGGGCCGCCTGTCGAAGTACTACGCCGATTCGGCTCCGGCCAACGCCTACCCGATGAAAGTCCTGCGCGAGGCTTCCATGGGCGGAACCCGCCGCCATATCAATGTGAATGAAGCCACGGATCTCTTTGAAAAATACTCCAAGAGCCATGCCGTCACTCGTTTACATTTAGACTACGAGCTATTGCCATCAGCGCAGCAGAAAGCTGTGCTCGAGATCGTGCGAGCGGTTTAATGCAAAAATTCTTTCTCTATTTCACATTGGTGATCGCATACCTGGGACTCTCCAAGGCGCTGTCACCCTCTGAGCTAGGAATGGATTATGTCCCTAATGAAAAGGGTCTTAGTCGTGTGATCCCTGGTCAAAACGTGACTGTTGTTCTTACTGATACTCACGCGACTGGTTTCCTGATTAAAACCTACTATCAAAAATTTCGTCTCGTGCATGGCTTCCAGGGCGTCGAGGAGATGATCGTGCGCACATCGCGCGATTTCGCTCTGAAAAATCGCAAGAACATCGGCATGTCGGTGTTTCGGCGGATTGAGGGCGAGGAAGAAACTCTTCCGATGCCTCCCGGCGTGGCCTACGTGGGCAACCGCGGCTTTGGGGAATGGCGCCCGGATAAGCGCGGGCAAGTGCGCTGGCGCTTCTACCGCGCGTATAAGAATCTGCCGCGCTACTTAGGCTGGGGAGGCTGGCGTCCGGAGCCCGCTTTCTATGAAGAGTATGTTTCTCATAATGAACGTAAGAAAATCTTCTACGGTTTAGACGGTGAGTTTGGAACAGATGGAAGAGTGACCCGCAAAAACTTTCCGAACTTCTTTAAACCTGAACGCCAGCAAGTCGTGGATTTGAAGACACTGCTACTGAAGTACCTCAAAGAGAATTTCTAAAGGGCCTCGTATGAATGAGATTTTCGACCGCCTCCTCATCCGGATCATCCTCGTTGCTGTGGTCTGTGGTGTGTTGTACCTCTATAAATACGCGCACCTGCTTTTTTACCCAACCATGAAAAAACAGGTCACCAAACGGTTCTATCCTTCAGAAAACCCCGCCGACACGATCCACTTGTTTTCACGCCTCGTGGGATTCACCATCATCTTGAGCTCTCTCGGCTTCGATGAAAGCCATGGTGTCGTGCTTTCTATATTTCACTTCTTTGTCTGGGGCACTCTCACCTGCGGACTGTATCTTTTATCGCTCTTCTTGATTGAGAGCATCGTGCTCTACAATTTTGAATACAAAGACGAAGTGCTTAAACGCCAGAACCTCACCTACTCGATCATCTGCCTCACCCACGCGTTCTCCATTGCTCATGTCACGCGCACGGTGGTGGATCAGTCAGAAAATTCCTTGGTAATTTTGTTCGTGCTGTGGCTGCTGGCCATGGTCGTGATGGGCTTTAGCTCAAAGTACTACTCGCTTCTGACGAAGTTAAACTTCAATCGCCTGATCACACATCAACGTCCTTCTGTGGCACTTTCCTACGCGGGCTTCACGCTGGGGATTAGCTGGCTGGTAGGGGGAAGTTTTGATCAAGAGCACTACGACATCAGCATGTACTGCGTTCAGGTCATGCTCAAGATGCTGCTGGCGCTCATCATTTATCCACTCTTCAAGCGCGGCCTTGAGTATGTGTTTAAAACGCGTATCTATGCCGCCGGAGCTGATGCGCCGGTGCAGGATATGGACCAGCAGAACTGGGGCTATGGATTTTACGAGGGCTCACTCTTCCTGGCGGCAGCAATCCTGACTTCCATGATCGTGAATCACATCCAATTCGGCACGATTTACCCGTTCTTCTAGACGGGGAGGTCGCCGAGGTAAGATAGGGTTTATGTCGTTGCGCCATAAGCTGCAGAACAACATCTTCTACGTCATCAACCTCCTCACCGGTCGTGTGGCCGCGCTCGAGCGCCAATTACTTCGCATGCAAGAGGATATGGATCGCAAGTTCGCCATCCAGCGCCAGCACTTGATGCGCGTGAAGAATCGCCAAGAACTTCCGGACGTTTTCATCCAAGAAGGCCGTCCGTATCACGACCTCTCCCCTGAGAAGGCGTGGAAGCTATTCCAAGATCCGCAATTTGATTTTATCTTTCTCGATGTTTCACACGAGGACTTCTCGCCTGAAGGCACTCGACCGAAAAACACCCTCCATATCCCGCTCGAGCAACTCAATGAGCGCTGGGACGAAGTGCCACAGCAGAGCACTCCCTTGATGATTATTTCAGAGGATGGCCTGCGGAGCATTTTGGCCTGTGAGTTTTTGAATGCGAAGAACTACTTCAACTGCAACAACGTTTCGGGTGGTTGGAAGTTCTGGCCAGGGCATCGCCTTCACTCAGTCGAGAAAACCCAAGAGTCGGCCTAGATCAAGGTTCCCTTCTTCTGACTCCCCAACAATTCTCTGTGAAGATTTTCGAGCATAAGCTCCACTCGATCCAATTCCACTTCGCCCATCTTGCGTGAGTAGTGCGACTCCACATCATTCACCACTTGTAACAAGTTCACCTTGAACTTCTCACCGTAGTCCGTGAGTCGCACGAGCTGTTCGCGCTTATCCACTTCTGAGTGCTGACGGGTGACGTAACCGCGGCGCTCGAGCTCGTTCAAGTGGCTGGTCATCGTTTGTTTTTTGAGACCACAGGCCTTGCCGATCATCTTGATAGACGGGGCTTCGTGCTCAACGAGGTACATGAGGATTTCGAGGAATGAGGCGCGCAGATCGGTGAAGCCACGGGACTGGAGCTGACGGATCAATTCCACGCTGTAGAGGCGGTAAATTTGTTTAAGGAGACTGCCGATGTGAGCGATACGACGCATATAGTATTATCATAATACTATAAGGCCTGGCCTACAACTTATACTTAAGCAGGATGCGGGTGATCTCTTCGGGAAGTTCTTTTTTGGCCGGAGACGCTTCAAAGGTGGTGTTCTTGGCCTGGAGACTGTCCACCCCTTCCACCCAGAGCTCCCATTTCACGCGCTCTTTCGTCGGAATCATTGTCTCGGCACGAGCAATGGTAACCGAAGTGAGGGCGATGATAACGGCGAGGACAATGCGCATGGGTGACTCCTGTTCTCCCATGATACGGGCTTTTGGTGGTCGGCCGGAGGAACCCTGTAAAAATGTCATTCCTCTCTGATCCCGAGGATTTTCAAAACGGATGAGTGCTTAGGCGGCGCCGGTCGACTTCGGCTCCTGCCTCACGTCGACATACCGGTCATCCTGACCATAACGAAGGAGATCGCCGCTTTCGGAAGTCATTAGTTGAAGAAGTTCCGCGAATTGGAAATGGCCGTCACCATGCCGATACAGACTCCATAGGTCAGCATCGCCGACCCCCCGTAGCTCATCATCGGCAGGGGGATACCCACAATGGGCATGAGACCACTCACCATGCTCATGTTCACGAAAGTGTGCCAGAAGAAAATGGACATGATGCCCACGACAAGGACGGAGTCGTAGAACCTCTGCACGGAGCTGGCGAGCCAGATAAGCCTCATGAATAAGATGAGGTAGAGCACCACCAAGAACACCGAGCCAAAGAAGCCGTGCTCTTCGTTAAAAATCGCGAACACGAAGTCCGTGTGGTTTTCAGGAAGATACTGAAGTGATGCCTGCGACGAATTCTTGAAACCCTTGCCAAACAAGCGGCCTGAGCCGATGGCAATCTCAGATTGGATGGCGTTGTAACCAGAGCCTTTCGCATCGGCGTAGGGATCAATGAAGGTGTGAATGCGTTTCCGTTGGTACTCACGCAAACCGAAGTTGTACATCAGCACACCGGCCACTAACGCACCAATCACAAGCGTCGCGATGGTTCGCCACTTCAAGCGTTTGTAGAAAATCATCATGGAGAAAATGAGGAGCAGCAACATGCCAGTGCCCAAGTCGGGCTGGATAATAACCATAATCGCGGGCACTCCCGCGATTATTCCCGGGATGATGAGGTCGCGGAACGAGAGTTCTTTCTCCGGCTGCACACGAGCGAAGTAGCGCGCGAGGGCCATGGCAAGGCCAAGTTTCATAAATTCGGAAGGCTGCATGCGAATAGGTCCGAGTTGCAACCAACGTTGCGCGCCCATGCCCACATCCCCCATAACCATAACGAGGACCAGCAAGAAGAAAGTTACGCCATAGGCGAAATAAGAAACACGTTCGAACGTTTTCGGGTTGAAGATGACGCTGACAACAATGGCCACGATCGAGGCCATGAACCACCACATGATCTGCGAGCGGTAGAGCATGTCGAGCCCTTCACCGGTTTGCGAGTGTGTGGCTGAATAAAGATTAAGTACACCGACTAAGAAAATAGCAAAGAAACTTCCGAGGAAGCTGAAGTCGTAACGTTTAAGGTACTGCAGGAGGGTCTGGTACATCGACTTCCTTTATTCGTCCCCGTGTTCCACGGGGGCCTTGAGCGACTTCACCCACTGCGTGTGGATCTCTTTGTCTTTCTCTAGATTTTGCAGATAACTCTCGGGGTGGTATTTTTGCATGTACGCCGTCACAACCGCTTCGACGACCGGTGTGGCCGCTGATGATCCGTGACAGCCGTGTTCCACCAAAGCTGCGGCAGCGATGCGTGGCTTATCGTACGGGGCAAATCCGACGAAGACACCGTGGTGACGATAGTCGTAATCCATCTGCTCGCACTTTTGGTATACCTTGTCGGCGGTGGCACGAACGACCTGCGACGTTCCCGTTTTGCCGGCCATCAAGATGCCTTTGCCACGTCTTGCGAAAGCCGTCCCCTTGGGATTGTTCACCACTTGGAAGAGACCTTCGCGGACATACTTCAGTGTGTTCGCATTCTTCAATTTGAAATCAGATAACAATTCCGGAGTGAAAGTCTTTATCAACTCACCTTTCGGAGTGTAGATGTCTTTCACGACGTAGGGACGATAAATCTTTCCGCCGTTAGCGATGGCTCCGTAGGCCTGCGCCATTTGAATCGTGCTCGCGAGAACGTAGGACTGGCCGATGGCGCACGAAAGGGTTTCGCCCGGCTGCCAAACTTGGCCGTAACGTTTTTGTTTCCAGGCCTCCGTCGGGATCAAACCGGAAACTTCGCGAGGCAGAGAGATGCCCGTGCGCTTCCCAAGGCCGAACATCGTGGCGTATTTCGCAATGGTATCGATGCTCATCTTCATCGCCGCACGCTGGAAGAAGACGTTGCAAGATTCACGGATCGCTTTGGTGATACTCGTGGCCCCGTGACCTTCACGTTTCCAGCAGTGATAAACCTTGCGGCCAAAGCGCAAGTTACCGTTACAGAAAACCTCGGTGTTTTCGTCGATGACGCCTTCTTCGAAAGCACTGATGCCCGTGATCGCCTTGAAGGTTGAGCCGGGAGAATAGTGCTCTTGAATGTTGCGATCGCGCAGCGGGTTTTCCGTGTTCGTGATTAAGCTGCGCCAGTACTCCGGCGTAAGACCGCGGGAAAACTGTGAAGGATCAAACGCCGGTCGACTCACCATCGCCAGCACTTCACCCGACTCGATATCAATCGCGATGATACTACCGACTTTACCTTCGAGAGCTGCATAGCCCGCCATCTGCATGTCGCGATCGATGGTGAGCTTAACGTTCATCCCCTGGTTAGGAACTTCGTTCTCAATTCCTTTAAATAGGTTGTCCGTATTGATGTAGCGCTTACGACGACCGCGGGAATCCACTTCCACGAATTCGTGGCCATTGGCGCCGCGGAGGAACTTATCTAACTGTTCTTCGATCCCGAACTGGCCGATGAAATCGCCGAGGCGGTAATCCATGCCATCGCGCTTGCGGAACTTCGGTAGCTGCTGCTGGCTGATCTCGGAGATGTAGCCGAGCAAGTGGGCGCCGACTTCTTTGTCTTTGTACTCACGGGAAATGAAGGTCTGCACACTGACGCCCGGAAGTTCAGCGTTCAAGCTTTCAATTTGTGCGAGTTCATCAAAACCGATGTTCTTCTTGATCGTGATCGGACGGTAAGTGGCCTGGTTTTGATTCTTCTTGAGAAGTTTTTCAATGGAGCCCGGCTCGAGCATCAAAATCTTGTGCAGCTTCTCTAGAGTCACTTCTCTTTCGAGCAAGTACTGCGGAGTTAAAATCGCATCGTAGCGGGGGATGTTGTCCACCAACAGCTGATCATCCCGGCTGTGAATCATCCCACGAGGTGCCCACACCACTTCCTTGCGCAACCGGTTTTGAATGGAGAATTGGTGAAGCTGCTCACCTTTGTAGACCTGGAGATACCAGAGACGCGCCAACAACAAACCAAACGCCGCAAAGACGATGTTTCCGATCATCCCCGCGCGGGTTTTATGGACTTTGACGAGTTCTTCTTCTCCAAACATGGCTAGATTTCCACGCCTGAACGACCCACATCACTCTCCGTGTTCCACACTTTATCAAGCAACTTGAAAAGCAGAGGTGAGAGCAACGACAACAACAATGTTCCCGGCATCGCGTTCCAGAACATCATGCCGAATTTTTCAAAGTTACCCAGCTTCAGACAGATGATGGAGACGGTCGCGACATACCAGACCAACTGGAAGAGCTGCACGATCACCATTGTGGCGATGGCACTCGAGAACTGGAGAATTTCTTTAAGATAGGAAGCAATCAACGACACCAGAATGCCTACCAGAGTTCCCAGGGCCCAGCCCTCTACAGAAAACGCCGCATGCATGAGTTGCAGCAGCATCACAAACCACGGCAAGAGCGGTGTGGTGACTTTCAAGGCCATGAACAAGATGATGACAACGTTGAAAGCCAGACGATGCTCACGCCAACCTAAAGCAGGAAAGAAAGCAGAGGTGGCGATCTCGAGGGCAATCAGAATGCCCAACGTAACGATGGTTGAAAGGACGAGACGGGAAAAACGCGGTTGCATGGTTAGTTCCCCTTCGCTGTTTCAGGCGCTGGTGTGGTCACTTGCGCCGTTGTAGCGACTTTCGGCATCAGGACGAGCACTTCTTCCAACTTATGGAAGTCGACTGATGGTGTGATCTCCACACCTAAAGTCATGCCGGAAGCCTCCCGGTCAATGTCTGTGACCATGCCGACCTTTACGCCTTTCGGGTAAATCCCACCCACACCGGCCGTGATGAGCTTGTCGCCCACTTCGATGGATTCAGTGCGGTTGATGTATTTCAAGGTACAGCGGTAGTTGAACACACCTTCCACGATCCCGTGTGTACGCGTGCGCTCCACCAGAGCGTCTACGCGATTGTTGGGGTCAAGAATGGTGAGCACGTCTGAGTAGTTAGGACCCACGCGGTAGATGTAGCCAACGAGGCCCATGTGCGTGATGACCGGAGACATGACTTTGATGCCTTCGTTGGCTCCACGGTTCAAACGCAAAACTTTAAACTGATTGGCAGAGTCCCAGCCGATAACCTGCGCCAAGATTTTTTCTTGGCCGATGTCTTCTGAGTAACTCAGCATTTGCTTCAAACGGAAATTCTCACGGCGAATTTCTTCCATCTGGAAGAGGTCATTTTCTAAGCGAGAGATTTTCTGCTTGAGATAGACGTTCTCTTTGCTGGTGTTGACGATACGAACGTAATTGTTGATGAGATCGCTAGATTGCTGACGTAATCCAGCGAAGCCTTGCTGCACAGGCGCCACGACTTCCACCACGAGGCGTTGGAAGAGAGTCATTTCTTCCAAATCAAAGCGCTTTTGGGAAATGCCGTAGAGTGCCAGTACCAAAACTAGCAGGTTATTAACGATCTTGATTTTGGAAGACTCGGAAACAATCCGTCGCAAGTGAAATCCTCATGAAAGTGACATCACCAACAGTAACGCGCAGTGAGCCCATTGCCAAGAAAAGTGATTCTCCTTTGACCTGACCAGAGAACACCCGCTAGAATGTCCAAGCTGTAAAACCTTCCGGAGTTATCCATGCAAAAGAATGCCACGAGTAAAATTGCCACTTTCATCTTGAGTACCGTTTTCATTCTCATTATTGTGAGTTTCCTCTTTGGGGATTACAAAAACTCAGGATCGGCTTCTCCGCAAGACGTCGCGTCAGTGGAAGGACTCTCTATTACTCCTCGTGAGTATCAGATGCGCCTCTCTCAACAAATTGACTTTTTTAATCAGATGATGGGCGGAAAAATCACGCCAGCTCAGATCCAACAAATGGGCATTAAAGAGACCGTATTGGGCCAGTTGATTCAAAGTAAGTTGGTCCTCTCTTTCGGTCTTAAAAACGGCATGTCCCTCTCGGAATCTGAGGTTAAAGAAGAGATTAAACGCCTGCCTTACTTCCAGCGCGATGGTAAGTTCGACGTGGTGCTCTATCGTAATTTGCTCGCGCAAAACCAGTACACCCCTTCTCAATTTGAAGACATGATCGGCCATGACGTGGCCGGCCGTAAAATGGAACAGATCTTTGGCTCTCAGCTGGTCTCTGAAGGATACGCCACTGACATCCTGCGTTTCAAAATGACTGGTGTAAAAACTGAAGCAGTGCGCGTCGAACGCCAAGAATTGGTGAATCTGGTGAGCGTCACCCCGGCCGAAGCTGAAGAATTCGCCAACAAGGCAGAAAACAAAAAACTTTTGGACGACACCTACCAAGAGAACTTCGCTAAATACAACAAGCCCGAAGAAGTGAAGGCCCGCCACATCCTCTTCAAAGCCGATAAACCTGAAAACGAAGCTGCTGCGAAAGCCAAGGCTGATAAATTGGCCGGCACACTGACCGCTAAAAATTTCGCTGAGAAAGCGAAGGCTTTGACTGAAGAAGAAGCCGGTAAAGAAACTGGTGGTGATCTCGGCTGGTTCAGCCGCGGCCGCATGGTTCCGGAATTTGAAAAAGCAGCCTTTGAAGGGAAAATTGGCCAGATCGTGGGTCCGATCAAGACAAACTTCGGCTACCACTGGCTCTTCATTGAAGGCAAGAAGGGTGAAGAGAAGAAGACCCTTGAGCAAGTTAAAGCCGAATTGGCGAAAACCATTTTGCAAAAACGTAAGGGCCAAGACCTCGATAAGCTCATGACCGACAACAAGGCCATGCTGGAAGCTGCCCTCAAGAGCAACGACAGCAAAACCATCGCGGCCAACAAAGTTCGCATGAACTTGGTGCATTTCCCAGGAACGGAGGTCAATCAGTACGATTTGACCGTTGGGCCGCACGCTCTCAATGCTGAAGAGGCGAAGCGCCTTTTTGCGGCTGCTCCGGGCACGGTCTTAGATTTTTCTACACCAAGCGCCCTATTTCTTGTGAAAGTCGGCGAAAAAACTAACTCCGATATCGCGGCGAAATTGGCCACCCAGCTGAAAACAGAAGCCCAGTCACAATCTCAGCTCTTTGCCCGTAAGTTCCGCGAGGAAACCATCAAGGAACTCACTGCAACAGCGAAGGTTGTCACGAACCCCGCTCTGCTGTAGATAGTCTCCATGGCCGATAAAAAGCATAAGTTCTCCATGAATGTCGCTGGCATCTACTATGTAGATGACCAGTGCATCGCCTGTGATGCCTGTTGCGTGGAAGCTCCGCGTTTCTTCGCCATGAACGATAATGACGGGCACGCTTTCGTTAAACTACAGCCAGTGACCCCGGAAGAGCTCAAAGAGGCCGAAAATGCCATGGCGGCCTGTCCCGTTGAAGCCATCGGCAACGACGGTTAGGACAATTCCCTTGTCGATTTCTGCTCTGTTTCTTAAATTAAAGACACTCTCATTTGTTAAGGACGCCCCTCATGAAAAAGCTTCTTTTGCTTAGTCTCGTTTTCGCCACTCAAGCTTTCGCCGGGGCACCTGCTGGCGCGCCTCAATATCCTAAGCCTTTCTGGTTTTTCGAAACGACTTACGCCGACGGACGCATCAACACTTACCCAGTGCAAATGGATGAGTTCACCATGGGTCTTCCCTACAACGGCCGCGTTCTTAAAGCTGAAATCCCAGAAGTCATGACGGCCAAAAACAGCATCGGAAAAAATCTTAAGCGTCGCTTTACCGCCGCACGCGGTGAAGATGTTCTCTCCGGCGAAGTCTTCTGTGATCTTTCAAAGTACAAAGAAGAGGGCGCCATCGCTGGTCAGTCGATCATGAAATTCAGCGGCGGTGTTAAAGAAAGCACTCCGACTCAGATCCGCTTCTTCTGCCAATTCTAGTTCACTCAGAGACCGGCGCGTATCCGTGCGCGCTGGTTGCAAGAAAAACATAACAGACGCAAATTTTCGATAGCATCACCACCGCCGAGGGCCCTCGGTTGTATGTGGTCGTATTGCAGATCGTGCGTGCTGCCGCAGATGGTGCACTTCTTTTCGTCGCGCTGATAGATCAGCCGCTTCACACCGGTATTATGTCGAGATCGCTCTGTCTTAGTGATGGCAATATCCAAAGCGTCTCCAATTAACTCATCCGGTGTGTGAATCGCCGGACGCAATCCTCGCCATGTTTCTACCTTTTGAATGGTGGCCTCCGAGAGCGCCACAGGAATCATTCTGACGAAGGGCTTTTTGGCGTACTCGTGCAGCTTGATACTGGTGTCCCGTTTACTCAATCCCTGAACCTGGGTCAGGATTTCCTTCTTCTCTTCCTTTTTATGAATCTTATTTTCGCGAAAAAAACTCGCGGCATCTGTGATGTGGGTAAGTGTGAGCAAGCCGCCCTGAATCTTCTCTTCGATTTCCGGAATCTCGGCCAGCATGCGTGCGGCCTGTACGCGGCGATAAGCGGCCCCTGCGCTGTAGCCGAGCTTGCTCGTCACATAGTCATAGAGACTCTTGCAACCTTGATCACTGTAGAGCCTGCGGCGATCAACTTCTTTAAGATGATGAAGGACTTTGATGGAGAACTGACGTTCTTGCTGAACGCACTTTTCCAGTTCTTTGAGTAATTCGGTGTCGGTGAGATATTTTAGATTCATATGTTTCTCCTCGCTGGCAGGAGTAACATTCGTTGATGTCAGATGGATAAATCTTGTGCCGCTAAGGCTAAGATTTTCCACGTTTGAACTGTCATTTCCACCAGTGGAAACAGCTTAGAGATTTTTACTCATTTCCAACAACACCAGGTCTTTTTTAGGCTTTCCGTAACGTGTATCACTCGGCTCGAAAATGAATTCCGCTCCCGTGAGTTTGAAACCGCGGCGTTCATAATACGCAATCAACTCATGACGATCTGACATGACGGTGAGCTTGATCAACTGCGCACCTAATGAACGAGCACGGGCAAAGGCATTTTCTAACAATTGTTTTCCAAGCCCCCCACCCTGCTTCAGCGGATCCACCGTAATCATGCCGACGTAGGCAGTCTGGGCCTCTTTCATTTCGAAATGATAACAACCCAAAAGTTCGTTAGAGTCATAGGCCATCACCAGACTAACGCCGCGAGCGAGTTCTTCGGCGAGTAAGCTGGCCTCAACCCGCGTGCCGTCTAGGAGATCGGCTTCATGGGTCCAGCCCTGACGAGCGGTATCGCCACGATAGGCGCGGTTTACAAAGGCACTTAGCCTAGGAAGATCATTACTCTGTGCCAGTTGGTAGCTCATGCTCATCAGTTTTACCTATCAGGTCCCACGGGGCCAATGCAATTCTTTTATCGTTCTGATTACTCTTTAAGAAACAGATCATCCAGGGCACGAGCGTTTTCAAACATGATGGCCTTGTACTCGTCTTCTTTAAGGGGCAAGGCCTTCATGGCCATGACCATTTCAGCGGGATGGAACACCGGCCAATCCGAGCCGAAGATAAACTTTTTCATGCCCACTTTCCGCATGGTGTTTACCAGCTGCTCGCGGCTTTCCGGCAACTTCATCCAAATCGGTGTCGCTGAAACTTCCACGACGAAGTTCGGATGCTTAAAGCCCTCAAGCCATCTAAATTCCCGGCCCCACAAATGGCCAAGAATGAACCGTATCTTAGGATATTTTTCGAGTTCGCGCAGGAGTTGTAGGCCTTCCTCACCACGACTGGCTTCTGGAAAATTACCGTGAATCAACACCGTCATTTGCAAGCGCTCGGCTTCGCTCAAAATCTCGCTGAGCTTAAGTTTATGGGCCTCATCCTGGAGCTTCAATCCCGACGCCATGGTGTGTAGCTTTAGCACCCGCAGGCCGTCCTCACGACACTGCTTTAGCTCCGTCAGCGCCCACTCTTTCAGGGGATTCACGGCACAGGCGCCGGCCAGACGAGTCGGAAGTTTTTTGACTTCATGGGCGACGAAGGCATTTTCTTTGCGCGCATTCACTGCGGTCATGTGAGGCTGGTAGGCCGCCGAGATCACGACCGCGCGGCGCTGCTCGGCCGTGAGCGCCGCAAACAAGGCACGCTCTCCGGTGAATTGTAGATCGTCTTCGCCGGGCGTGTGAATGTGCATGTGAGCATCGGTGGCCGATGGGTGGATTTCTGGGCGTGTGATGAGGGTGCAGGATGCGAGGAGGAGCAGGATGAGTATATTCATGGGGCTAGTCTAAAATAAAAAGAAGCCCCTATAAAGGGGCTTCCCTCGGAATTAAACTCGGTAGTTCACATCATCATCAAACTATTAGCGTTTGATGTTAAGCACTTCTTGCAACATCTGGTCAGAAGTTGTGATCGTGCGGGTGTTGGCCTGGAAGTTGCGCTGTGCTGCCATCAAGTCGATGAACTCTTTCGCGATATCCACGTTAGAGGCTTCGATTGACTTCGACAGAACCTCGCCGCGGCCGTCTGCACCTGGCTTACCAACAGTCGCTTGACCTGATTTGCGAGTTTCTTTGAACAAGTTCTTACCTGTCTTGAAGAGGCCTTCGTTGTTCTCGAACTTCGCGATGGCAATCTGGGCCAAGTCGCGTTGCTGACCGTTGTCGTAAACCGCAGTAAGAACACCGTCGTCATTGAATGACATCGAAGCCAAAGTTGCAGCGCTTGAACCGTCTTGAGTGTGACGGGCCACAGAGTGCTTCGAGCCGAATTGAGTTGAAGCCTCGAGACCTGTGCCGCCTTCTTTCACGCTTGGACCGAAGTCGAAAGAGATCTTCTGGCCTGGCAATGCGCCTTTGCTGAAGTTGAATGAGTTGTTCTTCTCAGTCTCTTCTTCCAAGACACCTTTCTGGTTGAATTTGAGAGAGCCAGACGCCATCTCCACCATCTCACCAGCTTTTCCACCTTGAGCTTCAGCACCGTCAACCATCGCGTGGTAATCCCAGTTACCGTCGGCCGCTTTGTTGAAGTACATCGTCACCAAGTGAGCCGTACCGATGTTGTCGTAGACAGTGATCGAGTTCGAGAAGTTCGACGTTTTCATCGGATTCTTCGGATCGAACACTTTGATTTCTTCGCGGCTATCCAAGTTCATCGACATTTTCACGGTCGCAGTCGGAGTTGCTGGGATCGTTGTGTTGCCCAATTTGATTGGCATCAATTGGTTGGTCATGTTGCCTTTGTCGTCTGGCTGGAAGCCTTTGATCTTCATGCCATCGCCGTTGACCATGTGGCCTTCTTTATCGAAGTGGAAAGAGCCGTCACGGGTGTAGCCGTTACCGAATGGTGCATCGACCATGAAGAAGCCGTTACCATTGATGGCAAGGTCGGTGATGTTCGATGTGCGCTGGATGGTACCTTGGTTGAACTGGCCAGTAACGTGGGCGAGTTTCACACCGGAACCGATCTGGTCGCCGCCGTGGATGCCCTTTAACGATGCTGAGAGGAGATCTTGGAATTCTGCGCG